>JAJMHN010000175.1:0-34971 GCA_030566025.1 Geotrichum cucujoidarum
CTAGTAGTGGTGAAGCAGCGACAGTTCAACGTTCAAGTTCAACGGGCAAGTTGTTCAAGCGCAAAAAGAGAAGAAGCGACAAACACGAATGGCACGGACACAAGACCGAGGGTTCTCTGTGCGGGTCCGTGTGGTCTTGACCAAGGCCCATCAATACCCTCAATGCACAACAACTTCAAAGCCGTTCAAAGCACATCAAGTAGCTCTTTGCTTATTTTCATTTTAGTCCATTTTATTTCCTCGTTTGGTCAGCCAAGTGACCACTTGAGCAAGTAACTATTGAATGATTGATGGTTTCATTTTCTGTTTCGAGTTTGGTACCTGAAAAGCGCTTGCGCTATTTTTGGGGGCCTGGGACGTTGGCTGGGTTTTTTTTTTTTTTTTTCGAAAACGCGACCACTGAATCAAGCAAAGTAATTTAAACGCGTAAATAGGGAAATAAAATTAGATAGAAAGATCATATTTATAAACGTCAAATGAGCTTCTTTTTCTTTTTGGGGTCTATTGTCATGATTCAGTCAACAATTGATTCATCATTTGATTAGTTACTGGCACGGAAGGGAGCGGGAAACCTGTCACTGTTCTGTTCAAGTGACGCAAGCCGAGCAGCCGACGGTTGAAAAATTGCGGCTCGGTAATTATCATGCTGGGTGCGAAATGGTGATTAGTGAACTACTTACAGCTTGGATGCGTGGGTGGACGTGAAAAAAGAGCGCGCTGCCAGGAAACTCTAAGATTTGATGACGACGAAAAAGAGAGAAACTCCTCTGTTTAATCAAGAAATCACGGCTAGTTCCCTTGCACCTTGGTCTCAATTCATTTGCCTTGAAACGGAAAACCTCTCTTCTTCTTGTTCACCGGTTTGTTCTTTGCTGCGGTTGAGTGCGGCAAGTTCGGCCGTTCCATGCACAGAGCCCTTCCCCCTATTTTTTTTGCTGGTTACAACGGGCGGTAACCCACTTGCAGCGGCAATTCAGGTTCCCGCACATTTCATGCCCATCCATCAATCACATCCCTGACTGGTTTCTTTGAAAAGCTTTCGAGTTACGACCTGCTGCACGCAAAGCAACACCGTTTTACCACGCGAGAAATACGTTGACATCGAAACGAGGCTAAACGGCGAATGTATTGTGCGTCCATAATCAATACAACTAATGCAGCATGCAACAGCAGTTTTGGGCGAAAAAGCCGGCGAGACCCGCATTTATCAATCAATTCAGCGGTTGGAAATTAAGGGGGGCAATTGGCGGAAAGTAAGAGGGTCTGGATTGCATGTTGATTGACCTTTCTTGGTTATTTTTCCCTCTAAACCGGTTTTTCATTATCGATCTGTTCTTGGGTTTTTGAAAAGGCGACTTGCAATAAGATACACCAAAGAGTGGCGTAGCACGACCTTGAGAGTGCCATGACCTAGCGCTACAGTTACTACACGTAACAGCCCGATTTCATGCTTGCCGTCAAGCAGCGCAGTGAAAAGATCGAACCAATATACCACGAGCGATATCGCGACAATTTTTACAAAAATTTCATCTGCTTTGCTAGCGGCAATTGAATCCCATATGGAAGCGCTCTCTCCAGCTATCTTCTCCCCTCAACGCGACGCAAATGCATGCAATGTGAGACCACCAACATGAAGCGACAACAGGAACAATGGACAAAGCAGAGCTTGGCTGGCCAACAGAAGTAGGGCCGACGGGCATTTACCACGGCAGCTCAGCCCTGAAGAACCCGTACCTATGTGTCATCTTGCAAGTTGCCGGGACCAAGATCTGGGGCTCCTTCGGTGACATTGGACACTGGACGTAAAACATGATGCGACGCCGTTTGGTGGGACCGCGCAACAGAGCAATGGCACCCACTCGATACGTGACTTGCGAGCTCGTCGCAATTCGCTTCCCTGCTCCTGAACCAAACAGCACAGCCCTCGGCCCCAAACTACCGCAACAGGTAGGCTTTAGCAGCCGACTTGAAATAGCTTTACCCAACCCCTTTTTTTTCGTCGCTCTCGTCATCAATGGCTTCAAATACCCAGGACGGGGTTTCCTTTGGGCAAAGGAGCGCAGAAAACCAAGAAATTAAAAGAAGGTTTAAAGTAGAGCCAAAGTTTGGAGTTCCAGTTCCAAACAAAGAAGATTTGCACCCTGAATTGGGAGTACCAGAGAGCCCTGCTTTAAAGCCGTCCCAGAACAAGAAAGAAGCTGGTGCTGAACGGGCAGGATTGAATTGACTAATAAAGTTGCAATCCTCTTGCTACTGTAGAACGCGCTTTTCAACAAGCAATTGAGACATTATGGCGGTTTGGCCTGCTCGATATAGGGTACAAGCACAAATAACTCACGAACAAAACAATGGGGGCAATCGCAAAGCCATTATCAATTAAAACGGAGACCTCCAAGTCCATCAGGAAACTATAAACGAACAAACCGGCCCTCCTGGCTTGGGAAAATCAAACTAGTACGCGTGACTCCGGGGAAACAAAAGGACCAAGATGATAGAGTAGCAGAAATTTCTTAGTAGAGTTGATCATCAATTTCCTCCTACGAAAGGCAAACGGAACAAAGACGCAAACAGTCCAAGACATCGACAAAGGATAAGACCTAGATACGAGACCGACCCCCGGCGCTTTTCAGTTCTTCCCGGTGATTGCTCCAGAAAGCCAGTGCTGAATAGACCAAGGGCTAAGCTCCGTGTCACCAAGTCCAAGCCCAATTCAAGCCTAGAAAACCCCCAGAAAATGTAGAACTGGGAGTGAGTAACTACTTTATCAAGCAACCGATTAAGAAATTGAATGACACAAGGAGCGATGCCGGAATTGGCAAACTGTTACGAGAAAAGCCGTTCCAAGCTCGACTCGCAACAACCCACATTGCTGATCCCACTCCAACTTGGTTCTCTCTTTCGTTATACCTAACTAATTGAATCATCATCAGCCAGTCAGTCTGTCAAACGTATGGATTGATGATGATTGACTGGTGCACCAAACGGAGCCAGCTCTGAACCAATCAAAGAAAAAAAAGTAAATGAATAAACAGTGCTTGTTGGGGATTGCTGACTCGCTTGGAATGAATTTTTGGGTTTTGTTTTCATTTCAACGGTGCACCCTGAATATAAGCCGTGCACTGCCAAACCCCGGAACCGTGATTTCGACAAGAACGAGCCAGAAAGCTCTTTTAAGTACTGATGTGGCCTCACTGCACAAATAAAAGGAGATACGTGTAGACTTCGAAGCGCTAGGTCCCTTACAGACCATGCTTTGAGGCGATTTGACCGCCTCGGGGGCCAGGGAGAACATGCAACTCACCCTAGAAATCTGCGCAGTTCAAAGGAAACGCTCACATCATCGACTGGTTTTTGCCACTCTGGGTGTTCTACAAATAGTACCACGGCTCTATTGATCATTAAAAAAAAACTAGTGAGCCAGTTTGCGGCTCCTTTGGGATATAAAAGCGCAACCGCTGGGTCTCTTTACTTTCCTCAGAGATTGATTTCAACTGATTGAGCTCCGAATGCGCAATGTAAGCTGTACAACGTGCAGCCTTTTACTTGATGGCGATGATGGTCAGATGCTGACTGAAACGGCTTTGGAGTTGAAATGAATGATGGAACTGATAGCCAGCAAGTCTACATACGAGTCAGTTTGTGAGTTACGGGCATGTGGAAGCTCTACCACAAGCTATCACCAAGTATGTGGTTTGAGAAGCAGTTACAGTCAACTGCTTTTTAAACTGAGCTGTAAATTGTACTTTGTAGATAAAAAGTAGGCAATCAAAGAAAGCATCGATTAAGCGTGCAAGAGCCCATGGAATCAGGGGCCGCACTTTATTAGAGTTCCAGGCACAACCACTTGGTACAAAGTTTGCGAGATGCCCAAGTTTTTGGTCCAGCAAAGAGTGGACCCTTAGTCTATCGCGCTTTGGGTTAGACCCAGCTTTTTCTTCTTGCATCGCAAAGAAAAGCAAGAGAAAAAAAAAAAAACAAAATTATTCCGTGATTGTTATTGTCCATGGTACTTTTTTGAACGCTTTTTGCAAACTAACAGTACAGTGTACAGCCAAGTACGCAACTTGTTATGGACGAGGGAGCGTTTGGTCATTTTGAGTGTAGAAAGACGGTAAAAAGCTTATCACGATAAGCATTAGAAACGGTCTTCACAATCGTCTTTAAATGTTGGCAGATCCAAGCCTACAACGGTGTCTCGCGTTTCAAGCATCAGAGTCTACTAGGTAAGAATTTCAAAGTGCTTCCCAACGGGGCGAAACCAAACGGACTTCAGCTCTGGCTCGCTCTAGACAACTGTGAACCAGCTATATCATTTATTATTTAATATTGCTTTATCGCCACTTGCAAGTGACCTTCCTGAAGGTTTGCAAGCATGACCCGCATGTGCAGAACTCGCCTCCACGCGGCCCATCGAACTAGTTTGCAAGCTAAACGAAAGAAAAAGCTCCACCATATATTTGATATTAAAACATGTGCATTGCGATGGAAAAGGCGGGCTTTTGGACTAAAAGAGCCAAGAAGCAGTTCAAGTCTAAAAGGTTCTACATTGCAGTAACAGAAAAAACAAATCGGTATCGATAAAATCATCGACAATCAACTGAAGTAGCCAAAGTTCAACAAAAGTAGAGATGTTTATTATTTGCAAGGCATGGTCAATGTTAAATAATTGGGGGTTATAGATGGGGCCCGTGATGTGATGACCTGTATTTTTTTTTGCCAGTTTGAGATGCGCGCGTTGGTGGTTTCAACGGCGGCTGCCCCGGACTGACCAAGATGAGCAGCAGCCCAAAACCGAGCTCACGGAACTACAAACGGGTGGCAAATACCGAGCAAGTGTAGAAACAGCACACTTGTACACATGAGAAACGAAATTAAGCGATTCAAAAGTGCAGATAAAACTTGTAGGTTGTTTTGGAGGAGTAAACAGTTGTAAGCGTTTTTCAAACCTTCCCAACGGCGATCTATTGGGCGGCGGAGAGAACGCTTGCAACGCATTTCTAGAGCGAAATTACCAAACACGCCCAACTGACTCCTGCCCGTCCATAAACCCAACAAACCAAGTACAGACACTGAGGATTTGCGTCTTTGAAGGGTTATTTCACTTGAGCTTTGCGACTCGCATGAAATTTAACGGTTGGTGAGTTCGCGAACCAAACTTCTAGTGCAAGACCCCACAATTAAACAACAACCGATATGCATTGTTATGCGATGCCTATAATCAGCTGCAATGGTATTTGAAAAATCGACAAAACCGTCAGGAGATGGACTGATTGATGCGATATATGGCTGAGAAGTTGTAAATAAAGCTACTTTGGAGTTTGAGCTTGCATCGAGCTTGAAATCAAATGTGCAAGGCGTGCTAACAACTCAATAACCAAGCTCATTAATTTGAGTAATAACTGAGTAGAGAGTGATTAATTACATTACTGAAAACTATAAACAAAAGTTCATCCAGGTATATAAAAAGATTTTGCAAAAAAAATTGTACTTCCTTGCCAGGGGTCGAACCTGGAATCTTTCGCTGTGACCAAGCTAACGTTTCATTAGAAATCGTAGGCGAACGCCTTGCCATTGGGCCACAAGGAATTGTACATGTGTGTGTAAGAGTTCGCGCCTGCGGACCCTGCGGGTCGCGAGTCCTTACGAACAGTCCAATTCAGACCTCGCTCGTAGATATTCAATAACCATAACATTCTTTCAACAATATCAACAAGACTGATCTGAACTAGACTGTCAGTTGACCGATCCGGGAACCGGTGTCCTTCAAATCCAAGTAGGATCACTCTACTTATATAGTTTTCTAACTAACACAAACAATACTAAACAATAACAAACAAATGTAAACAAAACTCCAATGTTTGTTTACATTTAACTCAATTCGATCATCGACGTCATTGACGTCCAATCAAGACTTCTTCCAGAACATTCCACAATGTTCTGGCTAACTCCCAAACATCCTGGGGACTTCCTTCCGAATCCCTACACTACCGTCTTCGACGTTCAATCAAGATTCCTTCCAGAACATCCATAATGTTCCGGCTAACTCTCAGGCATCCTAGGGACTTTCTTCCGAATCCCTACAGTGTGTTTAATATTTGTGTTTAAAAGGATATTATGCCACAGAAATTAGAGTATATAATAGTCAAGTGTTTACAAATACATTTTCCACGAATACCTATTAGTTTTGTGATATAGCATGTTTTATATATCTGTGTTAAGAGAACATATTTTTGAGCCGTCTATAAGTTATTAATAGGTATTTTTGAATTTTTCCAAATTGTACAAAAATTACTACTCATTATACTTAACCTTGAATCCATCTTGAAAAGCGAAACCCATTCAATGTTGAAACAACTTGGGTTTACTACTGTAGTCTTTTTTTTTCAATTTTAGATTATCAGTTATGTGATTCAAAATATTCACTTGGGTTTGTGGGCTGAAGTGTACAGGAAAATCCGAGTCATGGCAAAGTCTGGAATCCAGTTCTGTCTTGAAGGAAAGATTGGAAGATTGGAGCAGAGCTAGTTGGACTTGTGACGTCCTCACCACTCAGGTCTACTCACTGGTGCCTCTCAATAGCTTTGCTTGATAGCATATTCTTTTTATGGACTACAGCACATGGTGTTTCTTCTAGTTTAACTTGGTTGTAAAGGTGATCAATCCACATTCATTTGTGTCTGGATTGTCCATAACGTACGAAACTTACTAGACCATTTTTTTGCAATCAGTAGAGGATCAAACCAGCTACACTCCTTTTTATCATAAGTGCAAGTCTGATGAAATTTCGGCAACGTAAACTTTTCATTTGGCGACCTTGGCGCAACGTTATTCACAAAACAAACAACTTTATATGTTCTTATATAATTTTTTTTTTAATAAATAAAAGCAAAAACTGACAACCCAAACAAACGAAAAAACCCAAAAATGACACGGGTGCTCTTACATGATGGTGCAGTCCTGGCCCTTGCCGCCTCTGCGCTTCTTCTTGCCGGCGGCGGCAGCAGGAGTGGTCTTGAAATGGCTCGTGGGCGGGTTGTAGCCGCTGTTGCTGTTGCCGTAAAGCTGGGCATTGGTGGGCTGCTGGCTGGCAGCCGAGACGGGGGACGAGTAGTCGCGGGCGGCGGCGGCGGCGGTAGCGGCAGGGGTGGAAGAAGAGACTGGGGTGGAGACGGCTGCGGGGGTGGTGTTGGCGGAGGTGGCGGTGGTCGGGGTGGTGGCCTCGGTGGTCTCAGAGACGCGGGTCTTGAGCGCTCTGCGCTGCTCGGGGCTTATGCTGGAGTTGTTGGAGGAGGTGGGGGTGAGGACGGGGTAGAGAGTCTGGGCGGGCAGAGGTGGGTCCTCGCCGGCTTGCAGCATCATGTTGGTGATGTATGTGAAGAACTTGATCCAAGCGTTTTCGAGCTCGGGGGTGAAGTCGTCTTGGATGCGGTCGGCGAGGGTTCTGAGGAGAGCGTTGCCAACGAGCTCGTAATGGGTCACTTCGACACCAATGATGCGAGAGTGGCGCTTGCCGAGGGAGATGAGGACCTCGCGGACACGGGGGAGGTTGTCGAGCTGGGTGATGACGAGGGACAAGATGCCGGCCATGGAGGAGGCCTGGGACTTGATGGAGGGGAAGAGCACGGAGAGCTCTGGGTACTCACCGAGCAGGTTCTCGTAGAACTGCTGGCAAAAGAAGGCAGAGGCGGTGCCGACGTTTGCCTTTTCCTTGGAGCTCTCGAGCTGATCGTCGCGCATGGACGCCCAGGATTTGCGGATCTCGCTGATTTCCCATCCGGAGAAGGTGACGTTGAGGTCCGGGTACTGTTCAAGCGGCTTCCAGGACTCGCCGGTTGTGGGATGCGACTTGGAGTCGGGGGCGATGGGCGCGGTGGAGATGGCAGTCATGGCAGGTTGGGTTGTTGGCGTAGGAGTGGGAAGGGAAGAGGGAGGAAAACAGGCGCTGGAGGGGGACTGGATTGGTATTTATACGGACAGGCAGAGGACGCAGCCACTGAGCAGGTGGAGAAAGCGCAAAAGAATGAAAAACGCGAGGGAGCGACAGGGGTTGTGGGAAGAAAGTGCCAGGGTGTGCGCGTAAGCTGCGTAAGCTGCGTACGACAGCGCAGGTTGCATGCATTGGCGCCGCATGGGCGCGTGCATTGGCGCTCGAAGGAGACGTTTCAGGTGGGCATATTTGGCTAAGATGGCTAAGATGGCTAACCTGCGTAAGTCTCAGCAGAACTTGACAGGACTTGCGCAGGGCTGGATGGAGCAACATCGATAACCAAGTAGGTGTTCAGAGAGATTCAGAGATTCAGAGAGTCAGAGAGATTCAGAGAGACTCAGAGAGACTCAGAGAGACTCAGAGAGATTCGGGAACATGTTTAGAAGCATTCAGCTGGCTCAGTTCTCAGCCAGTGAGCGCTGCGACCACGGCCTCGTCTTGAATCAGAGTTCAAACTCAAATCCAGAACGGAGCCAACGGACCCGCTTTTTCAGCGCTGCAAACCGGCAAGTAGACAATGGATCACATCACAGTCATGATTAGTTGGTAGAATAGAAAAGTGGGTACGCGGTGCTAACTATGATTCACAATCACAGAGTCTTACAGTTGCGTGAATGTGCTTGATTTCATGCCTAATTCTGTGCTTGGCCTAATTTCTTGCTTGGCCCTCTTTTGCGCTTGTTTTCGGGACATGTGACTGATGGCGCGGCTGAGACTGCCGGGTTGTCCACCTGCGCGGCCCAGGCAAAAAGTTTCGACGACTCTTTTTTGCACTCTTTTTTCTCCGCCTTTTCTTGTTCTTCTTGTCTGTCTTTTAACTCAATCACCTCTGCTCGGCACTTCCCTCGCAATATATCAGTCATGGCCCCTCCACCGCCAATCACGCTCGACGCTCAAGCCGTCTCCGGCATCACTGGGTATGCTACTTGCCGCCGCACGGCACTCCCAACCCGCGTTTTCCCTCTCTCACGCGAGCACTTGCACTAACAACCCGCCTCCAACTAGATCCATCTCCATCTGCTGCTGGATCATTGTCTTTACTCCACAGCTCTATGAAAACGTATGTCCCTACCTTTCAGCTCTTGTTGCAAACACGCGTCTCTAATTATTCGCCTAGTTCAAGCGGCAGTCCGCAGACGGGCTCTCTTTCATGTTTGTTGCTCTCTGGCTCACTGGAGACGTCTTCAACGTCATTGGATCCGTTCTCCAGGGCGTCCTCCCCACAACCATCGCCCTCGCCATTTGGTACATGTCCTGCGACATTATCCTCCTACTGCAGTGCCTCTTGTACCATCACAACGCGACCAAAGTCGACCCCAAGCACCTCTCACCCGCTACCCCACTTCTCGAGCCCTCCTCCAACCCTTGGGACGACCTCGAGACAAACGTCTCCTCTACGCAAACGCCGTCTCCAGGATCCCTAATCACCAGCTGGCGCTCCTTTTTCTTCAACTGCGGCATCATCTTTACCGTTTTCTTGGCGGGCTTTCTGGCCTGGTACGCCTCCGAGTGCCACCACCACGGCGCCCCTCCCGGCAAGCCCGCCGTTGTCTTCCACCCACTGGGGCAGTTCTTTGGCTACCTCTGCGCCATCTTCTATCTTGGCTCCCGCCTGCCCCAGATCCTGCTCAACTTTAGACGCAAGTCCTGCGAGGGCATCTCCTTCATGTTTTTCATGTTTGCCTGTTTGGGAAACACCACTTTTGTCATTTCCATCCTCGCTCTTGACCTCTCTCCAAAGTACCTTCTTGTCAACTTGCCCTGGTTGGCTGGCTCCTTTGGCACGCTCGTCCAAGACGCCATCATTTTCACCCAGTTCTGGGTCTACAATGGCACCGATGACGTCAAGTCCATCAGCGACGGTGATTACGAGGACATTGAAAACTCATCTGGTACTACCTACCAGGCAATCTAAACTTCGCATGTAGATATATTTATAATGACTCTAGCATCCATGCACTTAGAAGTGTGCTGCATTCATATTACCTTTGTACATTATAATGCACTGCCATGTTTATGAATGATTGATCATGAGCTCAAAAATCATGACCCAACTTCCCAACTCTGAAATTTTTCCTCTTCCCAAATGCCATCGCCAACACCATGTCACAACAAGACGTGGAGGTCGACTATGAAGAGACCCCAGATCCCAATCTCTACGAGTTTCACGATTCTGGATCTGAGTACGTAGCTTCTGAAGACTTGGACTCTGAATCCTCAGCAAGCTCTAGCTCAAGTCAAGAATCCGACGGTTCTTTTGCTACTGAGGACTCGGACGCGCCGATTCCGGAATTTCTCGACACTACATCAAATCAGCCAACGAGTACTGCAAAAAGGAAACGGAGCAATGCACCAGTGTTTGAAGAGCGTCAAAAACGTCCACGGGCCAGTAGAGTCCACGGCAACAATCCACGTATCAAGGGTAGCTTTGTTTTAAGACCTCTTGATACCGATTTCAGCACCAATCTGGTATCGCATCTCTATTCCGCTCATTTATTGCATCGCGAAGACAGGACATTTCCAACGAGAAGATGGACTGCTTGGCCACTCCGTCCAGAGTACAACGATGTCATGCATGACGACGAGCACGAGCCAACCTCGGGCTACCCAACGACAGGCCACCCAGTATCTGAACGCATCCACAGGCGCAAGCGCGTGGAATACTCTACTCTCAATACCAGTGTCAACGACGCTCGTGCTGTCATCGACGGCAAGCCGTGGTTTGGAGGCATGACTGACGAAAAGGACGATCTCAAGCAGTACTTGCTTTCCTTTGACGCCACGAGTGCTGCTGCTCCCTCTCAAACAAACCCCGACTTGACTCAATTGCATTTACACAACTATTTACATACCAGGACATTGCCACTAACGCAAAACCACGGAGGAGGCACTAGATACACAAGCACAATCGACCCAGAAGAGTTCCCCTACGAGCCACTAGCTCGGGGTATTCCGCCCTTTGACATGGACAAGTACCGGTATTGGGACCCAGAAGAAAACCCCCATACGCGAGATCCCCGAAACCTTGCTGGGTTTGAGCACGCCCGGAAACTAGTAATGTTTGAACTCGACGCCGCTTTTCAAAGAGAGGTCCACGCACGCATTCAAGCGCAAAACGAAGAGGATAAAAATGGTCATCCGGAACCCAAATACGTTGACGAATACCCCAAGATAACTGATAAAATCAGAAATTCATTTGCAAAAGAATATGAAGGGAAACCATACCGCGAAAAGGTTCCGATCGTCGACCCGCCAATTCGAATGCCACAACAGTCATTGGCTGCTCTCATGGAAAGAATCGACAATGCCCTTGTTGCATTTGGCCGGAAAGCTAACCAAACCAGAGTTATGGACCCTGATTCGAATTACGACTGGGTGCGCATGTTGCAAAACGACGTCAATGTCGGAAACACACTTGATAGATGCCTCAACCTGTTTGTACGACCTGTGGAAGACCCCCGTCCCGAGATGAGTAGCGATTCCAGCGATGAAAGCGATGCCGACGTTGACGACGAAATGAGAAGGGAAAAGCTTAGAAAGAAGCTGGAAGCGCGTAAAAATCTCCCTAAAAAATATCTCCATGCACCACTCACCGCGAGAAAAATGAGCCGCATAAACTTGATGGCAACAGCTACTCCCCTGCCTTACGTGCGCCCGGCAGCGCGGGTTCACATTCCTTGTCGCAAGTCGCTAAAGAGTTTTGATGCATACTCCAGACTACGTCCCACCGAGCCCGTCTACCTTGACACTCTCCCCTCTGGCAGCAACCAAATGTTTGTCGCTGGTTTACCGGCCGGCCGTCCTGCCCCGACTCAGCCTGTCCCGTCCAACTCTGGCCAAGCCTCCATGGGCGGGCTCGCTGGCACAGGCATGACCGGTGACACCGACTTTATACTTAGCACCTGGGGCCTTGAGCCCGACAAGTTTTTCGCCTGGGACACGGCAAGAGCTCTCCAAGGCCAACACATCTTATACGCGAATAGAGCCATGCAGCGGGTCAAGAGGATGCGCAAACTGCAGCAAAATACGCCTGTGCTCAAAATGGCGGACCGGAAACTCTACAAGCGATGGGTCAAGAGACGCGCTCGGTTACAAAAATTGCGGAGCCGTGAGGAGGACGAAAAGATCAAGCAAGAGGAAGAGGGCAGAATCAAAAAGCGTCCAAAGGACCCCCAGTCCAAACTCCTCGACGGCCATATCGTTGACTCGCACGACCAACCCGAAGTCACTAGTGCAAGCGAAACTGACAACGACAACGAAGACTTGCCCTACGCCCAAGACGCTTTTAACTGGAACAAACGCATCATCAACGCAATCAAGAAATCTGGCAAACCGTACATGACCCGCATGAAAAATAATAAACCGCCACGCAAAACGTTTTTGTACTATCGCAAAAAGGCTGAGGCGGAGGAGGCTGCAGCTAAGGCTGAGGCTCAAGATCAGGATCAGGACGGGTATAAGTATGAAGATGAAGATGAAGATGAGGAAATGGAGTCAGATGTTGAGTCCTGAGGTAGAAGGAAGCAACACTGAAGCCCATTCAGCATCTGTTTAGCATTTATAGAAATCCATGGTAGTTACTGCAATTACTAGTTCATGGGACATTAATTCAATTTAATGGTTCAAGTAACAGATTTATTTATCAGCAGCCTCTTGCTGCTTCTTCAGCAACATGATGGCGTCAAACTCGTCAATGATGGAGTTCTCCAACGGAATGTATTCAAAGTCCAGCAGTGCGCGCGTCTTGGTATCATCAACCTTGTAGTATTTCTCACGCTTGAACGGTCCCGGGGTGCCCACCACAATGTTGCTACTCTCTTGCTGTCTGCGCTTGTGGATAATGTCCAAGATGGTGTGGGGCTCGGTGGGAAGTCTTCCACGGCGACTCAGCGGTCGTGGTCAAACCGCGCGCTCGCCAAAGAGCGCCTCGATGTGGATGCGCGCAATATATCCTATATTCTTTGTCACTTCTTATGGCAACGAAGCAGAAATTTTCAAATTACCTAGTTGTGTATATATTTACTAATAAGGGGCGTTGGCAAATTGCAAGACGAGATCAGCTAAGTTGACCTAGTTAAAACTATTAGACTACTTTACTTGGCGGAACACCGTATAAACTGTTGTTGTAAGTGTTATAGTAATTCCTAATCGTGGGGTCGTGGTAGGCTGGCGGCCTAAGGCCGTGCCTTAAGATTACCGGAGATCGCCAGACTTGGACCTCTTGTCGATAAAATGAGCAACACTTGAACAAGCTGTAATTTCATGGGCGCAACCAAAATTACTTTGCCTTGAAAACATTTACAAATTCGCTACCATTTTACAAGATCGGGGCTTTCAAAACTGTCGATTGAAACGCTTCCTTCTTTTGATTTGTAATTGACCCCGACGGTTTTAAACGTGTATGGGCTTGTGGAAAACTTATAAGGTGGCCGTTAGGTCTTTAACTAGCTCATAAACTCAACTTGCAATCCAATTAATCTTTCATCAATGTCTTCAACCTCTTACGCTGAAAAAATCCTTATTACCGGTGCTTCTGGCTTTATTGCCACTCATATCATAATCAGCTCTTTGCTGGCGGGTATGAAATTATTGGCACTGTCAGAACTCCTGAGAAAGGTGACTGGATTGCCGAACGCTACCCCGAATTCAAGTATGAAATTGTAAAGGACCTTACCGACGCTGCTGCATTTGAAGATATCTTCAAGAAGCATACGGACATCAATTACGTCCTCCACACTGCTTCGCCCGGTTCCACGCTTACCGATAAGTTTGTCGAAAACTACATCAAGCCTTCCGTGCAAGGCACCAAGGCTGTTCTTGAGGCCGCACACAAGTATGGCAAGAACGTCAAGAAAATTGTTTACACTTCTTCGGTTGCGGCCGCTTACCCTGTGGATCTTGGTCCCCAACGCCCCGAGATCACTATTGACGAGAACTCTTGGAACCCCGTCACTATTGAAGAAGCTGAGAGTGGTTGGGTTTTTGGATATTCTGCCTCTAAGAAGCTGGCTGAGCAAGCTCTGTGGGAATTCAAGAAAACTGAAAAGCCCAGCTTTGAAGTGGCCACCATTGTTGTTCCCCTTGTGTATGGACCTCCTATTTGCCAGACCACTTACTCGACTTTGCCTAGCTCTCCTGCATTTTTCAAGGCTATTCTTGGACTGCCAGTTGACACCAAGAAGATTCCTAGCTCTGGCTCTGCGCATGCTGACGTTCGCGACATTGCTCGCACCCACATCAAGGCTCTTTTTGATGACAGATTCAACAACGGCCGCTGGATTGCTTGTGAGGGCTTTTCTGATAATCAAGTCATTCTCGACATTATCCACAAGTACCGCCCTGAAGATAGTGCCCACATTGCGGTTGGAGCCCCCAATTCTTTCCAGCGTGAAAAGTTTTTCAAGTATGACGACTCCAAGACACGCGCGATCGTGGAATTTGAATTCATTCCATTTGAAAAGTCCGTCATTGACGAATTTGACGCACTTTTGGCGCTTAAGAAGAAGGAGGAAGCTGCCTAAGCTTATTGCAATGTAATCTATAGAACGATTTTGAAATTCGAAATAATTGAAAACACCAATATACAGAGACCACGTAGTTAGTTATGTAAATATCTGTAAATGGACCTTTTTTTCAAATAAATGACAGTGAAGCTCTGAGTGAACTAATAAATGTTACGATAAGTGCTAGGCGGATCTAGTGATCTCGTATAGAGTCCATGGTGCGGCTGGCAGCTTTGCTGCAGCCTTATTAGTTGGCTCCTGCGATGCATCCAACTGTCGTCTGGTTTTGTTTAAATATCCCCTTTCTCCCACCTGGCTTTTAAAAAGTTAGCGCATTTACTTAGTTCATCGAGTTAGTCTATTAGTTCAGTTACGACTATCAATTCAAGTGTTGCTCATTTTATCGACAAGAGGTCCAAGTCTGGAGATCTCCGGTAATCTTAAGGCACGGCCTTAGGCCGCCAGCCTACCACGACCCCACGACTAGGGATTACTATAACAATAAAATAATTAACTAACGTTTCGAAATGTAAGCTAATTGGTCAACGGCCTAAACCTACCTAACATCAATCAAACATTGACCAGCATGTGAACCATCCATACTTATATAATAACTTGCCCTTTATGTGATCGATTGATGATGGCCCTACTTCTAGCCAACGTCACGTGAATGCAATCATGAATGCAATCAGTCACGTGTGTTTAGTGGGCGGCTTGGCCTCCCTACAGGCCTTTGTAATAGAATTAATCATTGACACTTAGAGCATGTCTAGTGGATTTTTGTTGTAGTCATTGACGGGTTATACTGTAATAAATGCACTAGCTTTTTTAACAATATTTGTAGTAGTTTTCTCGTTTGCCAGTCTCACAAAAAGTCAAAAAACCCAGTGTCGAACGTTTCTTGCAATAAAGATTCTTGATAAGAGCGCGGCAACGTCGCGGACGCCAGCATAACCACTTACTACATTGGCGACTTCCTTGGCGCCCAAAGGTAAATTGAGAGTGTTCTTGAAAAGCTAGGGGCTTAGGAAGTGTACAGTGGCTGGTATGATGGATTGGAGGTTTGTGAACAAAAGAAACAAAAATCGCAACAATAGCATACTTGGACTTCTTGGTTTCCTTAAACTCCAAAAAGACTTCTTAGTCATTTTCTTGAATAGGGCCGCCAGCAAATGAAGTTGTCCTAATCTTGCATGTAATGGACGATGAAAAACGCTGCAGTCTGTTGGCCGGACAAAAAGGTTCCTTTCTATGCTTTCTTTTTAAGTCATGTTGACCAATAATATTTCAGGCAACATCATACCATAAAGCAAGGCAAATGCTTTGTATAGTATGTATGTACTTACCTCATCGATTTCTTATAATATATTTATGTAACTAATTGTATTATAGCCTGGTTTGGTTGGGAAGCAAGGTTTCTATCGGCTCAGATAGAAAACTTTGAAAGAGCGCTTTAAGCAGACACTTTGACAGCTTCCTCCTGTTTCTTCAACGACATCAAAGCTTCAAAATCGTCAAGAATTGACTTTTCCAAAGAGATATACTTAAAACCAAAGAGCTTGCGGCTCTTGGAGTCGTCGCACTTGCTTAAACACTCTCTCAAATGCATTCAAGTAAACAGTGAGCAAACTTTTATTTTTCTTTCCTTTCTAACAAAATACGAAGACTTTCTTACAACAAATTCCTGACTACAGTGAAGAGACCTTTTTTGTTCAGGCGTTGGCCATGCTGCCTTCTTCCTGTTTCTTCGACAAAGTCAAAGCGTCAAACTCGTCAAGGATTGACTTTTCCAAAGAAATGTACTCAAAGTTAAGGATTGCGCGAGTCTTTGAGTCGTCAATCTTAAAGTACTCTTTGGCTTCAAACGTGTTGGGAGTGCCGACGAAAATATTGGTGCTTTGCTCTGGTCGGTACTTGTGAATAATGTCGATGGGGGTTTGATTGTCGGTGATTCCCTCTGCGGCAATCCAACGGCCATTGTCAAACTTCTCGTTAAAGAGCGCCTTGATGTTAATGCGAGCAACGTCGCGGACGTCGACGTGGCCGCTTCCTGCAGGAGTTCCCAGAACCATGTCGAGAGGTGACTCAAGAAAGCTTTTGAAGTAGGCGAGAGACGATGGTAAAGTTGAATAGGTCGTCTGGTGAATAGGAAGTCCATGGATCAAGGGTGCAAGAATTGTTGCAACAGCAAAGTCTGGCTTCTCTGTTTCCTTGAAATCTCAAAGAGCTCTCTCGGCCGACTTCTTGGATGCCGCATAGGCAGCAAATGAGCTTTCTTCGGCTTCCTTAATTGTTATGTGGTTCCAGCTCTCTTCAGTCAATGTAATTTCAGGACGCTTGGGTCCAAGGAGCAAAGGATAGGCAGCAGCAAACAATGAAGTGGTGACAACTCTCTTGACGTTTTTGCCATACTTTTGGGCTGCCTTGAGAACGGACAAGGTACCCTCAACAGCAGGAGTGACAAAGTTTGCGACAAAGTCACTTTGAGCAGAAGAAATTGGTGAAGCTGTGTGAAGAACGTACTTGATGTCAGGGTGCTTCTTAAAAATGTCTTCAAACGCAGCTCCATCTGTGAGGTCCTTCACAACCTCCTACTTGAACCCAGGAAACCGCTGAGCAATCCAATCACCCTTTTTAAAAGCTCTCACGGTACCAATCACTTCGTATCCTCCGGCAAAAAGCTGGTCGATAATGTGAGCAGCAACAAAGCCAGAGGCACCTGTGATGAGAATTTTGTCGGCAATTGAGGAAGAAGAAGACATGGTCTGTTTTGTTTCTGGTAATTTAACAAGGAGGCTTTCTGAATAATGTTTGATGAGAATAAAAAAAAAAACTGCAAAAACCCATGGGTACTTATAGCTCTATTTTTGACCCAAGAGTTTCAAGTAACAGCATGATGGTCATTCTGGTTGACAGAATACCAGCGGACTTAAGAATAAACAAGACGACATATTTTGCGAACCCTGTGTAGTGATTTCAAATGCGAATGCGCGTTCAATTTAAGAAAGATAGTTTTTTCTTTACGCGACGGACCTAGTTCAGTTGCTCTTGTCTTCAAAGTGCAAACAAAATTTGAGCTGACTTTTTGATGAAATCTTTGCCTGGTGATCAAGACCAAAGGAAATTTGGGTTCGCGTTGGAACGAAACGAGAAACAGCAAAGAATGGGATTGCAGGGACCTTTTCTCGATGCCTGCGTTGCTGTTGTACAGACAGATGCCTGGAATTAAACGCAACATTGCAAGCGCATTAATTTTCTGATTGGCCTGGTGTCATTATGGCGCAATTAGCAAACATTTGCTTAGCATTGATGTATCGATGAGGCTGAACCCCGTCGAAACTTGTGCAACATTGATGGATAAGTAGGTACATAAAAACGGACTTAATTCTGATGCGGAAAACTCAAAATCATGGGCCGGCTCCAGAAAACAATGTGATACCGTGAATCTGTAGGCGTTAAGTCCGTTTGAGCTCTTGTTTACAATCAATGTTACCCAATTGGCACTACTCATAACTGTGACCCCAATCTATGTTACAGTTTGGTGAAATTAATATTAATCAATGGGGAATGCTTTCATCGTTTTTTTCAAAATTAAAGTGCGTAAAAAGATTATTTTCGATATAACCGCACGAAAAAAAAAAAAATAAATAAAAATAAAAAAATAAAAAAATAAAAAAAATAAAATAACACAACCCCCAGCTATTGTTCTTATTGCTTGATGAAATACATACGGAAGTAGTGATGGCACATGTTCCTAGTTTCTCATTAACGGTTAGCTAGCGTCAACTATGCAAAAAGTTGGTTTATTTCCTTGGTTCATAAAAGAAATGTCTAGAATGGTTTTAGTCAGTCAATCCATAATTGGTACAGTACGACGAATCTGTTGCCAATCTAATCAATGGACACTAGAGAATTATAGCTATAGGACATCAATGTGTTTTAAAGACCAAAACCCTTTCTAAATATTATTCATAATAATTATGTGAAAAACAGAGGGATATATCTTGAAGCACATTAGAACTTCTATTTAGCAGCACCAGCACCAGCCTCTTCCTCCTCCTTCTTCAACTGAAGGATCAGGTCATACTGGTCCACAATCGACTTTTCATAGGGGATGAACTCAAAATTTAGGATGGCTCTCGTCTTTGCGTTTTCAAACTTGTAAAACTCGTCAGGGTTGAACGACCCGGGGCTGCCGACAACGACATTGGCAGACTCCTTGGGTCTGTAATTGTGCAGAATGTCCATGGCGGTCTGGTCGTCGGAAATGCCTTGCATGATGAGCCAGCGGCCGTTGTCAAAGCGGGAGTCAAAGGTGGCCTGGACGTGGGCACGCGCAATGTCGCGCACGTCGGCGTGGCCGCTGACACTGGGAGGCACGGCGGCAAGGTCGAGCGGGTAGTCGAGGAAGGTCTTAAAAAAGGCCACGGAGCTGGGCAGCGTCGAGTAGGTCACCTGGTTGATGGGCGGGCCATAGGCAACGGGGGTCACCATAGCGGCAACGGCAAACCGTGGCTTGTGGGTCTTTTGAAAGTCCCAAAGGGCCTCCTCGGCAAGTTTTTTCGAGACAGAGTAACCGGTGGACCAGTTCTGCTCGGCCTCCTCAATGGTGATGGGGTTCCACGAGTCCTCGTTAATGGTGATGTCGGCCTGCTTGGGGCCGAGGTGGATCGGGTACGACGCGCCAATCGACGAGGTAAGCACGACCCTCTCGACATGCTTGCCGTGCTCGTGCGCGGCCTTGAGAACAGCCGTAGTTCCGGCAATAGCCGGCTCGACAAAGTCCTTGACAAAATTGTTTTCGGCGTAGCTGACGGGCGACGCCTGTGCAGAACGTACTTGATGTCGCTGTGTTTCTTGAACACTGCCTCAAAGGCGGCGGCGTCGGTCAGGTCCTTGACAATCTATTACTTGAAGCCCGGGTAGCGCTTGGCGATCCAGTCGCCCTTGGCGGCGGATCGGACGGTGCCGACGAGCTCCGAGCCGCGGGCAAAAAGCTGGTCGATAATGTGGCCGGCAATGTAGCCAGAAGCGCCAGTGATGAGGATCTTCTCTGTGTAGTAAGTGTCAGGCAAGGTCATGGTGGAATGTTGGATTGATTGGTTGATTTGTAGCTTGTCGGTGATGATGAAAAGACCAGACAACTGAGGACCATTCCCCGTCTTTATATACACCTTCTTCGCAATCCAGCCATCATCGCGACGTTGCCAACACGCAAATCGCCATATTACTGTTTGGCAGTGGCTTTTGGCTTGTGGTCACAGCTTTTCTTCAAGTGGAAAATATGGCTCAGGGTAGGGTTAGTAATCAAGTGGTGGATTATAAATGCTGGGAGGTTTGTAATGGCCCAACTATGCTGTGCGGCGTGCTCTTCCCAAGCAAATTTGTAATTGGCCCAGTATCCAACTTATTACCACTGCTAATTAGTTGAAGTTAGTTGACTGTGGTTCAAGTTCAACTGGGTTGTGGCGTGCCTGGCTTGGGGACTGCTCGAGCCAGCGCCATACAAGGAGTCCGTCACACAGTGTTTAAGGCCGGCTGCTTCAGCAGTTGAACACATTACGGATTAATTAATTTGTAATAGTCAATTGTCCATACTTGGTCTCCATACAAATCCCGTAACCCTGGGAGGTATCAACAGCATGCGACGTGCGGCGTGCGCGGGTTATTACAGTCACGGCGGTTGCGTTAATAATAGGGCTAGATGGGCCGCATCAGGAACAGATGGGATCACAAAAGCCGTTGAACTTGAATCATACTTGATTATTATTATTATTCTTATTGGCACTCATTGACATTGATTCATTAATTATTGACATTATTTAATAAACAAGACGGGTTTACTCCTCGACGGCGGAGACACGCTTGATCAAGACGGAGGTAGCACCACCACCACCGTTGCAGATGGCAGCGACACCGTACTCGCCCTCCTTCAAGTTGTGGATGAGGGTGACGAGGATACGGGCACCAGAGGCACCAATGGGGTGGCCGAGGGCGACGGCACCACCCTTGACGTTGACCTTGGCGGGGTCGAGGCCAAGGCGTCTGTTGTTGGCAATGCTGACACCGGAGAAGGCCTCGTTGAGCTCCCACTTGGCAATGTCGGCGACGGTGAGGCCGGCACGCTCAAGGAGAATGGGGATGGCGAGGGAGGGGGCGATGGTGAAGTCGATGGGGGCGGTGGCGGCATCGGCGTAGGCAACGACCTTGGCCAAGACGGGGGTCTTGAGCTCCTTGGCCTTGGCGCCAGAGGCCAACAGAAGGGCGGCGGCACCGTCGTTGAGGGAGGAGGCGTTGGCAGCGGTCACGGTTCCCTGCTTGTCGAAAGCGGGTCTGAGGCCGGGGATCTTGTCGAGCTTGACAGACTTGGGGCCCTCATCCTCGGAGATGGTGACCTCACCCTTCTTGGACTTGATGACGACGGGGACAATCTCCTCGGCGAAACCATTGTTCTTCTGGGTCTCGAGGGAGCGGCGGTAGGACTCAATGGCAAACTCGTCCTGCTGCTCACGGGTAATGTCGTCGCGCTTGTTGGTGTTCTCGCAGCAGTTACCCATGTGGATCTGGTCGTAGACGTCAGTGAGACCGTCGAGGATGATGGAGTCCTGGGCCTTTTGGTGGCCGAAACCAAGGTTTCTGGGGAGGTAGTAAGGAGAGTTGGACATGGACTCGGTACCACCGGCAAGGACAACGTCACGGTCGCCGACCTGGATGGACTGGGTGGCGAGGGAGACGGCCTTCAAACCAGAGGCGCAGACCTTGTTGACGGCGGTGGCCTCGGTCTCGTTAGGGAAACCGGCCTTCTTGATGACCTGTCTGGCGGGGGACTGGCCAACACCGCCCTGGAGGACCTGGCCAAAGTAGGTCTCGCCGACCTGCTTCTTGTCAATGCCGGCACGCTCGACAACGGCGTTGGCGACAATGGCACCGAGCTCGGAGCCGGAGAGGGCCTTGAGGGAACCCTGGAAGTTACCAATTGGTGTTCTGGCAGCACCAATGATGTATGCGTTGTTGAGTCTGATGGCTCTGGAGACGTGGAAGCCGCGGGTGAATGCTCTGGACATGGTGTGTGATGTGTGATGTGTGTTTTTTGTGGGGTGTGTGTCTTTTGGATGAAAGATGAGGAAAAAAGAAGAAGAAGGAAGAAAAAGAGGACACCGGAAGCTTTATAAGGAAAAGGCTCAAAGTTGGAAATGATGGGGTTGGCAAGCGGCAGTGGCCTGGGATTTCCTGGGGTCGGTTGATTCCGCCGCTCGCAAGGTCTGGTCTCGGTACTTTTTGCTGACGTAAGCGGCAGAATCTCGGCAATTCAGGAGAAACGCCCGAAACGCCCGGGGAACGTGACTTTTGGCAGAGATTTCACGGAGAATTTATTTCATTTTATTTCGCAAAGTTATTCAACTCTCGTCCATGACAATGGCCATGACGAGGCAGTAGAGGTAGTAGAAGAACATGAGCAGGTGGAAGCCCAGCTTGACGTAGGCCTCGTTCTTGTGCTGGTTGACGGTGCGGAAGATCTCGGTCGCGTCCAGCAGGTGCGCCTTGCGCGAGATCTTGCGCGCGTTCCACGCAATCACCGGCACGTTGAGCAGGAAGCTGACCCAGTCGCCGCCAAACAGCAGCAGCAGCGAGATGAACGCCTGCAGCCCGGCCTCGGGAACAATGTACTGCGCGTCGGTTAGCAAAGGCCAAGGACTATGGCGGTATTACAAATACATACGGTGTTGAGTCGGTTGCACAGGTCGATGGGGTTGATGTAGTCTGGTTATCCGGAGGGTTAGAGGGCGGTCACGGGGGAGGAAGAGAGCTCAGCGCGTGGGTTTCATACCAGATTCTACTCGAGTTAGCAAAGTGGGATCATTTCGCTGCGGAGGGGAAGACAAGAGGGCTTACCAAGATCGGAGTACATGACGGCAAAGAAGACCTGCAGGAACAGACTTCCTGCGTTGAGGAACACCACGATGGTGTAGATTCTGCGCGGGCCTTGGTGTTAGCTGGAAGTTGCCTGGAACGAGTGCCTGCTGTTGGTTGGCAGACAGAGTAGGTGGGGGGAGGGGGAAGCATACGCGATAGAGGCCATCATTTTGTGTGTTTGGGTGCTTGGACTGTGTGCCTTGGATGCTGATGCTAGTTGGTGATGCCGGTGCTGGTGCTGGTGCTGGTGCTTGGAGAGACAAGAGAAAAGGCCTGAGACGGTGATGCGCCTTGCTGGCCGAACCTGCTTGCCTGGGCCAGGCCGTTCGAGTGCTAGTATGTGATTATGTAATCATTGTCTTGTAAATTATTGTATAATTAGTAATGATTATGTAAGTAGATTATCTAATCAATATTTTGGAAGAGTCCAAGTGCGCTGTTGAAACATGCCCCAGACAAGAGCAGCGTGCACAATCATTAATTTGCACTCAAACAGGCTCAGCAGTTGGACAAGTCTCCAAAGTCAAACGACTACTATTCTGTCACGCGATGGGGCGCTCTTCAGGCTGTGCCCAGAGCCTAATTTCTGGGTCCGGCGTGGTTTTAGAGTTGCCGGCCGTTGCTGCCGTTGCTGCCGTTGTGGGCCCGTTGGAAAAGTTTTCTGCGTAACCTGCGTAAATACTTGAATAAGCTGCGTAAGTTGCGTTTACTGTGTATGGGCGCGTGCGTACATCACACGTACTACCGCGCCGACGAGGCGAAGCAGCCTGACTCGAGTCCGTCAGTGCCAACTGAACTGGGAACTACTTAGCAACCAATGCGATTGATGCCAAACATTGCTGAGAACTACAGTGAGAAGTCGTGGTCTCTGCCTGGACTGCGGGCAAAGCCAATGCCTCGCAAGGAAAGCCGGTTTCTAAAAATACGTCGCTCAACGCTGTGCTGAACTTTCCACTGAACCTGGCTCCACCGACCCAGCTGGACTGGCTGTCTTTGACTTCACTCTCGTCGCCGCGTCCGTGCCTTCTCAGTTCTCTTCAGCTCTCTTCAGTTCTCTTCCAGCGCCCTCTGAGTCTCTTCTCTCTGGCGGTCTTTTCGGTCGTTGTGGTTTGTGCTGTTTTGTTGCCGTTTCCGTCACCTATAAATGCCACTTTTTATTTATTTTTTTTTTTTCCTTCCCGTCCCAAACAAACTTTTTCTTTTGAATTTAAAACTTTTCCTGACTCACCGTTTTTTCCTTCTTCTTCTTTTCTTTTCCTCCTTCTCTTCTTATTTCTTCTTCTCATCGCCCGCGCAGGATCATGCCCCATTGACCACCCAGTACAGCACTCCTATCAGCTCCCATTCCACTGTACACGACACACACTCGTTTAGACTCGACTTCGACCCACTTAGGAAGGAAAAAAAAACTGCATACCCGTTCAATCGCGTCAACCATGAAACCCGCTTCCCTCAAGCTCTTTGCCAGCTTCGCCCTCCTGGCTGCTGCCATCCAGGCCAAGCCCTCGCTGCACGACCTCGACAACCTCATTCTCGCCCAGGGCCCCGAAACTACAACTACAACGTCGACTACAACTACCGTGACGCCACCGCCAGCGGCCAATCCCGTTATCTTGGTTGCCCGACAGGACGCTGGTGGTGCCTCAAGCAACGGCACCGTCACCGCCTCGTCCACCGCCGCTTCCTCTTCAGAAGCCTCCTCTTCAGAAGTCTCCTCCACTCTTGAAAGCAGCACAGGCGTCTCTTCCAGTGCGCCCGAGACCTCGTCGGACTTGCCCTCCTCTACCGCAGAGTCCTCCTCTGCCACTGACGTTTCTTCCACCACCGATGAACCCACCTCCTCTGCCGAGCCCACCTCCTCAGTCTCCGAAAGCTCCTCTTCTGCTGACGACGCGTCTACTACCGACGAGCCCACCTCTGCTGCCTCATCCGAATCGCCCTCGGCCTCAGACTCCTTTGCCACGACCGTTGACGTCACCAGCACCATCACCTCGACCTCTGTCCCCGAATCGACCTCCAACTCGGACTCGGCGAGCTCTACTGGCGGCTCGAGCGGCGCCAGCACGTTCAGCACCGTCACCACCTCCGGCTCGGCCAGCTCCGCCTCTGACGCATCGCAAACCACCTCCGCCGACGGTTCGCTTGCCACCTCTCCCAACGGCGGCGGCCTCTCGACCAAGAACCGCAACATTGTCATTGGCGTCGTTGTCGGCGTCGGTGGCGCGCTTTTGCTCCTTGGTGTTGCCTTCATTTGCTGGCGCATCTGGGGCCGCAAGGGAGCTGCGCCCGGCGGCCACGAAAAGAAAAAGTCGTCCGTTGACGAGTCCAACGTTGACCAGTACAACGCCCCTACCCCCAACACTGCTGCTAATTTTTAATTCCATCAAGAAAAAAGCAAACTGAGAGCCGGTCCACGTCTCCCTTTTTTTTTTTTTTTCCCCCTACGACTTAAGAGATTCCCCAAAAAAGAAAAAAAAAGAAAAAAAAAACTAAAAAGAGATGAAGGTGTGAGTGTGACGGCTAGATTTATGGCATTTTCTCCCTTTCCAACCCAGCCTTGTCTAGACTCTAGAGTCTAGGCATGAGGTACGGATCGGTGTGTTGTGTCAGCTTGATTTTGATATTGATTTTCGTTTGCTTTTCTCTGTTTCCTGTTTCCTTTTTTCTTCTATTTCATTTATTTTTAACTCCTGCTCTTATTGCTTTGACTCCCCTCGCCCCTTCCCTGCTTGTTTTGTTTGTATTTCACATCCTCCTTTTTTTTATATATAGCTAATCGATTCAATTCTGATATTGAGAAAACGGTGTCAGTGCAACGTTCTTGAAGAGCTACCTGTATACTTACTCACCACTAATTCCATGTTATTTATAGAGAGTCGAATGTGTTTAACGTTGTGTAAATTGGTCCCTAAATAATACCTGCTGATTTTCAATCGTCATAATTCAAGCCGAGACTCGGGCAAAATCCACGAAGGGACCCGACCCACGAGTCCTCCGCAGGGTCGCAGAGTCGCAGTTCCCGCATCGACCAGACCAATCCGGGCCCTTACAAAAATACAAAATAAAAATAGAAATAAATAAATACAAATAGAGCACGTTTAAGTACTTGGGTGATTGATTCAGCCAGTTATGGACCAGAATGATGTGGTCAAAGTTGGACGAGCAGTTCTTTTTTTTTTTCTTTTTTTTTTTTTTTTTCAAGGAGTTGTCTTCAATTCAATTGATTTTGTGAGTTTAACATCGTTTTGTCTCAAGATAGGTACATACATCGCCGAGCCCTGTGTTGGCGATGAATATCAAAATGATTCTTCAAGCAAAAGGAAGGCAATGAGCCATTGTCTCAGTACTCAGCAAGTAACTTTAATAATAGAAATTAATATCAACTTGAACTTGATCTTTTGAATCTCTTGACAGCTTTTCAAGCTTCCTGTAAGGGTGTAACCCTTTCCCTCGCCACGCCTCTCGCACTTAGCTCAATTCCGCACCTCCAATTTTGTATTCCTTCTATAACTATATTTATCTCGACTTTTCAACGATAGAAGTCTTAGCCTAATCCAATCCTTCTTTGCCTCCTTCAAGCCTCTATAACCAGAGTCATATGAGAATCCTTCTCTTTTCGGTGTATTTCGAGTAACCCGGCTTCACCTTCTGTTACACTTCCAACGGTCTTGAAGGCGCAGGCACAAGAACCTCAAAATTATTATTAAGCCAGTCACGTGTTTTCAAATGTCAATTTTAAGTATTACATAGTTTTAGTTCACGTGATTATGTTATTTACTGTTTCTGTAACGATTCCCGAAGCCGGGTTGGCTCTAGACGCACCTGAAAGGGTGGGTAATAAAATAGACGGAGGGAATAGAGTATTGGATTTGGCTAAGGAAACTGGTGTTAAGTAAGTCTGAATATAGAAAGGTTAAGGAAGGAAGAATCAACTACAAGTTGAGAAGGAAATATAGAAAGCTATTGGGAGGAAGGGCGTAAGCACTTACAGTTTCTCGTCAACTTTTTCATGATTTTCAAAACCAATCAATCAATCAATCAATCAATCCAAGTGACTATTCCCCTCAGTTTAATCCGGGCTCTTGGTGTTTACTGAAAAAAAAAAAAAAAAACGGACCTTTTTCTTTCTCAACGATGGAAAACGGAGGCAAAAAATCTAATCCGTTACTTTACACAACATTACTGATTCGTCCATGACCGATGTTCGTAGATGCACTGGAAAACAGTGAATCGACATTGATTGATTGAGTTGCTTGTTTCTAAGTAGACCCCCCTCTCATTCTGAGTTAGTAGTCTGTATGTATGCTCATGGTCTGCCAGGACGGAGTTGGATCGCCCTTTATAGTTAAAGTCAAGTGTCTTCAAACGATGTTGAGAGCCCTCCTCAACACAGTTCTGCAAGTAATGGTTGGACCTGTCAAAAATACGCGTGGTGAGAAACTAATAGAAACACGCCTAATTTTCTTTTTTTTTTTTTTTTTTTTTTTTTTTTTGAACTGAATGAAACGAAGTAATTACAGAACACCTTTTCAGTGTCACAGATGTGCACCATCAACTGACACTTAGCAGATGCCGCTCACTATTTACAAGTAATTGCAATTTACATAATGCTTGGTCATGATTTTAGTACTGAACCTATGTATTAAAATCATTAAGTTTGCTGGGTTCAAGTACAAATTTGCCAAGGACATGACTGACGTTGCAAGAAAATTATAAAAAGCAACCCCGATATCAACTATGTTGTTCACGCTGCAACTCTTTTCTTGATGGCAGAGAACAACTTTGCCAGCCATTCTGTGATTTCCTGCTGTCGATTACATTAATGTGCTTCTCAACGCAGCCAAGGGGCACTGAAAGCATGTCCAGTATCAGCACAGTTGGATTTTAAAAAAAATCTTCTTAGAACTGCCCCTCAATGCCAAACTGACTGTGCCCATGGTATCCCGCCACACTCACGTCCGTGTATCCATGTCTAGACCCTCTCTGACAACTGACTTTTACAACACCAGACGGCTGGCCCTTGGAGGTCTTGCCGACAACTAAGTTTCCCTTGACAATATCTTCAAGCACCGCCCCACCGAAAGCGCCAGCTTCCAAACTCTGGATCCTTATCTTTATTAAAAAGATCCACGCGGCTGACACCATTTTGGCGGTCTGGAGGTTACCCAAATAACCATCAAGCTTTTCGTACTTGAATATGAGCTCATTTTATCAAGTTACCAGTTTGTTGGCCAATTTATTGTGCTTAATTATTGACGAATCTATTTGCCTAACCTGGTAGAAGTTACGCAATATTGAATGAAATTATTTCTGAAAGTGTGCAAAAGCAACAGTACTCATGTACTTTGGAAATTACAAGTAGACATTGGTTGAGTCTATCTGGCGTCTCACAGCGGCTGCACAGCAATGCAAGAAGCTCTATATACACATCTTGCTCCTGGTTTCCAGATAGGTTGAGCGGGTCATCTCAAGTTATAGTATTAGTAAAGCAAATAGCAAATGTGCGTTTTGCGTTGCTCCTGGAGACATGCTTCGGGTCAGTTTTACTGTGTGAGCGGGCCATAGCCTAAACCACGTCCACAGCAAACTTACTTGATTCAGCCCATTTATTCTATTAGCTCACTCTTAGTAAAATTCAATAAGAGTGAGCTAATGGCAATCGTATTTGTTACCACAAATTCCAATACAATTCCAGCATATCAATCATTAACTAGATCGGGGTTCCAACCAGAAATTGGGTTAAAAATTTCATCCGAGGGCCCGCTGTCAAGAAGTTTAATTTTTGAGCTTGGCTTCAAACTTGCCCATGAAAACGAGACTTTTTGTGTCCCTAGAACTCTGTTTTTCGCCGTGACTTCTGCAAAAACTGAGCGAATCGATTTGTTACAGGCTTACAGCGTTATTAGAAACGCAATTTTGTATCTGGGGCTGCTAATTTGCTTGTCCCGAGGCAAGGGTTTGGAACTGAACCAGGGGCAAAGTTGATGTTCAATTGCGGAGCAACGTTGTGCCGTTTTCAGATTTTTTAGTTAATATACGCGGTGTAATTGATTGTCGTTTGCTTTGATGAATATTCAACTCCGCAAAAAGGTTTTACAGTGTCATGACTTGAGATGCTCTTAAAGCCGCTAAATGCGTAGCATCCCTGCTTGAATTACTAAGTGCGGAATTCATTGTCAGTAGATTGGAACAGACTATTCCAAGTATGGAGTGTGTTATTGGCTAGAAACTTCTTCTCTCGATACAACAAACTTCATACCGACAATATACATGGCAGAGGCCTACTTGTGCGTCTAAAAATGTTTCAGCAAAGTTCTGCTTGCGTATATTATTTTTAGTCAGTGCAAAATGGAAAAGGCATGTTTGTTTTGTGAGCTTGACTTGATTGTGGAAAGTATGTGGATGAGTGTTCTCTTTATTTTACTGCTGTACGTACTGCCTTAAGTCCATTTACATATTTCGCTTGCCCTTTAGTGGACATAACACGTACTATGTAAGACACAATTTCACTATTACAATTACAAATGTAGGATTGCTGCAAAGAGAAACTTGTAAAGTCCGCAATTCATTTGGGAATATAGAGGAACTGGCTGTGTCAATATCTCAATAACTCAGACTATCATTACAATATAAATAGAGCCAAATCTTTATCTTTCAATTTAGAATTCAAAATACACAAGTTTCTTATTTAATTTCTATCATCACAACAATGTCTGCTACTCCTTTCGCCGAAAAAGTTCTCCTTACAGGTGCCTCTGGGTATCTTGCCACCCACATTATTGACCAGCTTTTTGCAATTGGCTATGAAGTGGTTGGTACCGTAAGATCTTCTGAAAAGGGTGATTGGACTGCTCAAAGGTTTCCTGGTTTCAAGTATGAAACTGTCAAGGAATTGGCAGACGTCGGAAGATACGAGGATATTTTCCAAAAGCACCAGGACATCAAGTACGTTCTACACACTGCCTCTCCCGTTTCAATGGCTCAGAGTGACTTTGTTGAGCATTTTGTTACTCCTGCTGTTGACGGCACCAAAGGGATTTTGGAGGCTGCCAAGAAATACGGAAAAAATGTCAAGAAATTTGTCTTCACCTCCTCGTTTGCGGCTCTTGCCTCCTTGAGTGTTGGTCCCCAAAGACCCGATATTACCTTGAGTAACAAGAGTTGGAACCCCGTCACCATGGAAGAGGCTGCCCAAAATGTCTTCTCTGCCTACTTTGCTGGTAAGACATTTGCTTAGAAGGCACTTTGGGCTTTTAGTGAAGAGGAAAAGCCTCATTTTTCAATTGCGAGTATTGTTCTTCCTATGGTCTTTGGTCCCCCTATTCACCAAGCCAAATACTCTACTCTTTCCAGCTCTATTTCTCTCTTTAGAAACCTTTTAAAGTTACATGTTGGTGCTTAACTGCCCCCAGCCATGTCGTGCGGCCATGTCGATGTTCGTGATGCTGCACGCGTTCACATCAAGGCTTTGTTTGATGACCGCTTTGACAAGGGCAGATGGTTGCCTATGGAGGGTGTTACCGACAAACAAAAGATCTTTGACATTATCCACAAGTACCGTCCCAAGGAAGGAGCTGACCTTTTTGTTGGCAACCCCGGCACTTTCAATGCAGAGGGTTTCACCAAAGTTGATGACTCAAAGACTCGTGAGCTCCTTGACTTTGAATACATCTCGCTGGAAAAATCTATTTTGGACGAGTTTGATGCCTTGATGTTGCTTAAGAAGCAAGAGGAAGAAGAAACTGCCAAATAATCTGCCTAAATGTAGTTGGCATTTTTTTCTAGTATACAAAACACCAAGCAAACACGCTCGGGCAAGTTAAAAATATTTTAATGTAAAAATACAAAATAAACAATTATATTCTTTTTGGTGCTTTAAAAATCCAACGCAATATTTGTTTAATACACCGCTTGTCGTGAAAAGGGCACATTAGGGCCCATTTGTCAATATCTGGATATCATGAAGATTAATTTATAGTCCGTAGCCTTCATGTAACCCTCATATCATAACAGATTTCTAGGAATATCAGCTGCTGTGTATCCAGAAATTGTATAATATTGATTGGTAGCTTTTTGATTCAAGTACTTGTAGTCTAACTATGAACGTAAGTATTTCATCAAATGAATGTTTTTAATATATTTGTCGGCTTTGCGCGACCAAGCTGATCTTTGCGTGTGTAAACTTTTAAAGTAAATCAATGCAGTAACTATATTTTCTGTTATAGTATTTCCTAGTCGTGGGTCGTGGTATGCAGGCAGTCTAACACCTTGCTTTAAGATTACCGGAGATCTCCAGGCTTAGACCTCTTGTCGATAAAATGAGCAACACTTGATTGATAGTCGATGGTAGCTGAACTAATGGACTAACTCTATGAACTAAGTAAATAACTAGGTTTCTAAAAGCCAGACGGGAGAAAGGGGATATTTAAACAAAACCAGACGACGGAATGTGACCAATTGGATGCATCGCAGGAACCAACCAATAAGGCTGCAGCAAAGCTGCCAGCCGCGCCATAGACTCTATGCGAGACAGGGTTGTTAAATTCGGCATGGCGAGTCCAAATGCTTGACATGGCGAGTAAATAAACTTTTCTTTTTTGAAAATGGAAAGTCCATTTACGCAAAACGGAGAGTCCAGAATTAACGCGCTAGCTGGCATGGCGAGTCCACATGGCAAGATTCCTGGCGAGTAAAAATGCTGTTCCTAGCCCTGAAAAGGCATTTGTTATGCTTTGAAATTTGCTCTCACACGTAAAAATGCAGATATTTTGGTCACGTGGAGTCAAACCCTTGGGCATGGCGAGTCGCGCATGGCGAGTCCACTTACGCAAACGGAGAGTCCACTTACGCATTGTTTGTCTAAGTGGAAAGTCCACTTACGCAGCCAAAATATGGACCTAACCCTACTTTCCAAGAAACTTGCCATGTATTTTAACAACCCTGATGCGAGATCACTAGATCCGCCTAGCACTATCGTAACATTTTCTGACTGCAGTTTCTAATTAAAACTGAAGAAAAGATCTGTTTTATAATAGTTACCTCTATACGTCTGCTGCCGTGATCCGGAGTAACTTTGGCTAGCGCCGATTAAGGAAGCATGGCTCGTGCATGGATGAACCCAAGTCAGAAAAAAATGTATTGGTTTGGATTTTGACCTATGTTTCAATTGTTTATCATGATGAGCCACCACCTTTCGTTCTGGTGGATTCAACATCTTTAACGAGCCAAAATTAGACAATATTTTGCGACTTATATTTCGTATGTTTTGAACTGACTTTCTAAAACAACAACAGGGGAAAACTAGATATTTATATCAAATAAGGTGGTGAGTCACAACACTCCAAGCCGGGTAGTAAGCAAGCCGTCGACTTCTGCAATAGCCATCAACACGTGGTCACTGACTGGACTCGACTGGCATCTCGTAACAACCTAAAAATTCACCTATATTAATTGGCTAATGGAAACTCATTCACTGTTCTTTTTAATTGTATTCACAGACTAATTGTTTAATTCAACTTGATGTGGTCTGACTGTGAATTAAGAGAGCCATTTGCAAAAAAAGGTTCAAAAGCGCTTTCTATAGTGTGAGTTTTGGAATAGTTATCAATGCCATCTGAATGCATATATTTCAAAGATATCCCTTATCAAACTATTGTACTTCCATCGGGCTTTAATGTATAATCCGGTTTGTAATGTTCTTCAACCATGTTATTGTTTCAAGGAACGCTATTGGTCCGGCCCTAGCCCTGGATTCATAACCCCGTGAAACGGAAATAAACTTAAGGCCGCCACAGCCAAAAATCATGGGCAGTATGTAAAATAGCAATAAGGACAGCCAAGTTGGAGCCAAAATTGATTTGATCTTTTTACATGATGCATGTTAAAAAATGTGAGCATTACAAAGGTATGGAAAATGTAAGTTTTATAAATGTTCAATCTTTGCTTGAACTATTAGTATAAAAAGGCAAGTGGCTTCTTCTAATTTGGTCTGTATTTCTCCAATATACTAAGTAACGCATTATACACATAAACAATGGTTGTTACTCCTTACGCTGAAAAAGTCCTTGTTACTGGCGCCTCCGGATTTGTGGCTGGTCACATTGTTGACCAGCTTTTTGCCCTCGGTTACGAAATTATTGGAACTGTCAGAACCCCTGAAAAGGGCGACTGGATTGTTGAGCGTTACCCCGGCTTCAAGTACGAGGTTGTTAAAAACTTGACCGACGCGGTGGCTTTTGAAGAGATTTTCAAGAAACATACCGACATCAAGTACATTCTCCACACTGCCTCGCCTGGTTCCACCCAGACGAACAAGTTTGTTGAGGACTATGTCAAGCCCTCAGTTGCCGGTGTGTCGTCTATTCTCAATGCTGCCCACAAGTACGGCAAAAACGTCAAGAAGATTGTTTACACCTCTTCCATTGTTGCTGCCTACCCCATGGAAAGTGGACCCAAACTCCCTGACTACACCCTTGACGAAAAATCTTGAAACCCCGTCACTATTGAAGAAGCCGAAGGTGGATGGTCCCCCGGATATTCCGTCTCCAAGAAGCTGGCTGAGGAGGCGTTTTGGAAGTTCAAGAAGGCTAACAAGCCTGCTTTTGACTTTGCTTCCATTATTGTCCCCGCTGTTTACGGACCCCCCATCCAGCAAACCACTTATTCGACTCTTCCCAGCTCTCTAGCCTTTTTCAAAATGCTTTTGGATCTGCCTATTGACACTGTTGAGCCTCCAACTTACTCGAGCGGTCACGGCGACGTTCGCGACGTTGCGCGTATCCACATCAAAGCCATGACCGATGAAAGATTCAACAATGAGCGCTGGCTCATGATTGAAGGAGTTGCTGATGTCCAAACCAACTTTGACATTCTCCACAAGTACCGCCCCAAGGAGAGCGCCCACCTTTTGGTCGGCACCCCTAACTCTTTCAAGCGCGAGGAATTCTACAACTACGATGACTCCAAAACCCGTGCTTTGCTCGATTTTGAGTACATTCCTCTAGAGAAATCTATTATTGACGAGTTCGATGCCATCATGGCACTCAAGAAGAAGGAGGAGTCTCTCAACGCCAATAACAACTAAGGGAATTTGACCCAAGAATGGTTCAAACCAATTACCAAAAATCTGCCTTCAGCTATAAGAATCTAAAACAAAAATTTATATATAAATTTTGCTGTAGTTATGAAATCTCAATAAATTAAATTAAATTTAATACATTATTCTTCTTTGCTCTCGAAAAAGAAAAAAGATGTGCACACTTGGCTCAATGACTTTACACAATGATACTGCAATTTTATTGGACAAAAATGTTCAAGTACCAAATAAATTTTGATCAGTACAAAAGTGGGATGAGATCAGACCAGGTACGGGGTGTATTTCCAAGTACTAATGTTCAGTTTTTCATGTTTTTACGTTTCTTTCTTTGAATACCAACTAGTTTTATTTTGTGTATCGTACACACCCATACAACAACATCGGAACAACTCAAACCAAGCGTTTCCTTGCAACGAGAACTTTTATCCTCTTCGGTAGCTAAGTCTCCCATCTTTTTTTTTTGGCCGCGAGTCACATTGGCAGCCATTCGGCCTGGTTCGTTTTTGATAAAATTTCTCGAATTTTTCCCCTATTTACAAGCTTTAAATTTTATAGTTGCAATGGGTCCCTAAACTTCAAAAAAATAATCAATGAACTAAAATAACAAGCTCTTGACTCTAAAGTCAAGACGCGAGTTCAAACCAATTCGTAATGCCTGACTCCCCAGAAAGGTATGTAGTCAGTTGTCGATGCCATCACGCCTCACTTTCACCCTACTTCATTAGAAGCACAAGAAGTCAAGGTCCTTGAGTCCCGCCGCAAGAGTGGTTGACGTCTAGTCCCCTCACCCCATCAGGTCAGCAAACGAGTCAGTCGCAGGCAGGTAGGGTAGACGGAGCAAGTCTGTCCAAGCCAGCCTGACTTCCAAACCGCAACTTGTCGCTAAGACAGCAAGTCATGTCACGTCCCGTATGGACAAGGAGAATGAGCCCACTCACCCCGAGCCAGTCAAGTCTGAAAGAGGGCTTATTTAGTCATTTTCAATGTCTGCGCGGGTCGCGGTGCTCGTCTCTATGCCCATCCCGCCTCGAGTCCCGCTCGTCGTCGTCGTCACGGCGATGGCGGTGGTAGTGCCGTCTTTCTCTCGACCCCGACCGTGACCTGGATCTGTACCGCGAGCGGTGGTGACGTCTTCCGCCGTCATCATGGTCACGTTCCCGCTCCCTTCTGTGGCGGTCGTCGTGGTCCCGGTGGTGTCCAGACCTGTGGCGGCGGCTGTCCCGGTCATCTCTGTGTTCTTTCCTGCCAGGTGACGACCTCCTGCTCGACCTGCGTCTGTCTTCTGGTTTCCTTTCTTCTCTGACCTCTTTTCTCTTCAATTCAGTCGGGATCGGGAGACCCAGTATGGCCGCGCGCGCCTGCTCCTCGGCCAGCCTCACTTTATCCCTCTCGCTCGCCTCCGCTCCATTACCACTGCCATCCTTCGCGTTCCCTGCTTGGTCCTCTTTGCCCTTGGCGTACCAGTCGAGATC
>JAJMHN010000176.1:0-34275 GCA_030566025.1 Geotrichum cucujoidarum
CCCAAGACCAAGAAGGCGCCATGACGTTTTGTGCCTGCCCAAGCCGGCGGGCTGCTTCAGCTGCTCAGTCACAGTTCACAGTGTTGGAGCTACGCACTACTACTTAGATGGCGGACACTACTACTGAATCAGAGTTTGTACAGAATAAATTAAATTACATGGGCATGGATACAGAATACGGAAGCAAGGTGCCAAACAAACAGCAAGCATTCACGCGAGAGCGCACATGAACCTTCTCTCGTTGAGAAGGTGCTTTTAGAAGAGAAAGAGGTCCGAATCGTCAATTATCGACTTAGAGGCCGACTCGGCCACCGTGGGCACCTTGACCTTGAGCTCACCAGGGGCAGGAGCAGCAACAGTGGCACCACTGCTGCTCTTGCAGTCGCCCTTGTGGTCGCCCTTGTGCAGGCGGTTGTAAATAGAGTATGCAATGGGGTTGGTGAACTGGAGGTTGACATTGTTGCTCGAGTGCGAAAGCTCGCTCGTGGACAGGAGACTCGTGTCGAGGAACACGGGTGTGACAATGGTGAGGGCTTGGAAGAAGAATAGGGCCATGAGCGAGCACACGCTAAACATGCCCAGCGCCTTGAGAATGAACGAGTACTTGTCCTTTGCTCGGTGGTGTGTTGCCATGGGGGTGGAGGTGCTGCTGGTGCTGCTGTACGCAGCAGAGACTGTATGGGTAGGGATAAAGTATTTAAAGTCGTCAGACATCTTTAGCGACAGAGAGTCTTCGAGAATCGATCGAATCGTGGCCATGATTGTGACAAATGTGCGGGGGGTGGAGGTGGAATGGATGGATCAGAGGGGAGGCGCTCCTAGGTTGCTTGCGGGCGGTTTGCGAGTAACTGTAAATGAAATAGGCGTAGAGGAGTCAAGGGTGTGCAGTAGTCAGCGAGTCGGCGAAGCGAACTGAGCGCAGAGATGGAATTGGACGAGAGAGCGTGCAGAGAGTGCGGGATATGGAATAAATGGAAAAAGATGGGAAAACAAGAGGAGCAAGAGAGAGGAGAAAAAAGGAGCATTGCACTTGTTTTTATATCCTTTTATTGCTTGCCCAATGTTTCTTTTCTTTTTAATCCGTGCAGACACAGTTTTGCGGTAATAAAGCTCGCCGTCTCGTTTCGGCAACAGGATCACACCTTGGCTACAAAAAGCAATTTGTCTTAAATGGGCAGCGCGCGACAAAAAGCAATGTTTGGTTTTTCTGCGCGCAAGTGGCGTGGTCGTTTCTCTTTGGAACCCGGCCCGACGATGGCACCGGCGATGGCACCGGCGATGGCACCGGCGATGGCTTCGAAGTTGGTTGGCGGTGTGTTCGGCGTGTCGCGAAGGCAGTGGCACTGGCAGAAGGCAGCCAGTACGTGCAGTACGCACAGTAAGTCACGCAAAGTACGGGGTCTGCGCCTGCATAAATGGCCAATCACGCCGCGGAGCCAGCATTCTCGCAGTAGCGCGACCAGCCAGACAATGGAGCCGCTGCTGATCCAAGCCCAGGCCACAAGCCAATCGCCGATGGAGTGGTGGCCCAGTGACTCGAATCCCTCGCCTGGGAAAAGTCAAGACCAGTGTGTGACACGCTTTGTGTTCTGCGTGCTAGACATTTCCTCGATGTTTCATTCCCTTCCCGACTCCCCGACTCACCCGCGATACTTCGCAGAAACGTGAGTGAGCGTATTTATAAATTTCATAGCCAAAAGGCCCAAAACAACACCGCCGTGGAAATGCGCTCAACGCGCGCGCTGGGGCCGTGCTTTCCGAGGTCTAATTACAACCACAGCGGGCCGCGAGTCCCATGTTCGCCCAATAGCCAGTTCAGACTGCCTAAAAAAACGGGCCGTGAACTGAACTGCGAATTGTGGCTGCTGCCGTTGCAGGTGGTGCGTTGTGCGCGTTGTGACTGATGGCCTTTTATATCAGTGCCAAGTTTTGTGCTTAAATTCCAATCCCGCCACTGTCGCCGGCGCCCCAGAAAAATAAAAAACCAAATGCCGTGCTTATGTCAGCGCGTGTCTTTTTATCCAACCTGTGCGTTTTTTTCGGCTGGCAATTTTCACGCGACAGGCAGGGCGGGCAAGCCGGGCTGTGCTGTTGGCGGGTTTTTTTTTGCCAATACTCCTGGCTTGAAAGGCCCGAAAGACGGACTCCCTGCCTTTTCAGCCTGTCTTCACAGCCTGCCGACCAGCAATTGTTACTGCCCCACATGCCGGCCGGCACATCTTTCACAGCGCTCAAGTTTAGTAACTAAGTAATTCACAAATTCACAAGCCCAAGAAGGTTCCTTTTGTCTGGCAAGACGATCTCCCCATCCCATGAGCCCAGTAGAAAAGGTCGTTTTCCGAGCCAATAACCAAACGGACCGTGTTTTCTTGGCCGCGCTTCCCAATCTGGACAATTACGGTACCCATTGCAGTACCTTCCTGCTAATCACAAAACCATATATGCTTTTTATACCCCGTCAATCATAAATGCCTTCTATTTTTCTGTTTTTTTTTTACCTTTGTAACCAAGCATTTCACGATCGGACTTACAGACTGTATCACAAATACTCGTTCTGCCACCATGCCATCGGGTTGCAACAATCATGCAAGCTATCTGTTTCCGGCTCGCCTCCTACTTACACGTTTTCTAGACTTGACAAATGCAATGACTACGCCCCAACCACATCTTGAACCCCTGTGAACGTTTCGCATCTGAGAAAAAAAAGACTTACTCTTCCAATCGAAACCCGTCGAAACAATAGCCAACTCGTCAATACGGCACATTCAACGGAATGACTACCCCAAGGCAATGAACAATGGGTTTGTACATAATTCCCCATATGAACAAAATACAGGACCTTACTGAGGGAGTACCCACCAAATTGAAAGTACTATCGATCATGGCAGCTACATACATAGTTGTGATGATCCTTGGAATTTTTTGGAATGCAAAAGGTATTTGAAAACTGGACTGTTCATGCTACTGCTTTTTGGACCTATGGTCAATTGCCAAAATTGCCTGGTAGAGCTCAACGGAAAAATCTCGCCCATACTCTTGGAAAAAAATTACCTGCAATCAATTGATTGAAACCTCTGATGACATGAAAAAACAACTCTACATAGAAGTAGCAAAAAAACGAGTTGGTAAAGATTCACGTTTGTAGAAAGTTTGATAAAACCAGAAATGCGGCATTGGGCTGTGTAACTCAACGCAACAACTAATACACGACTGAAATTATTGAACACACAGTTATATAGGGCTCAAAAAAATATTTGCAAACTAAAAAAAATCGTTTTTTTTTTTTGCTATCCAGCTTCCATATTGATGCCTCGACACACTATCTAGGAGCAAACCGCCGGCTTCTTCATCTGTGTTCTGCCACTGTTGATGCACAGAACCACAACCAAGCTGAACGATTGACTCTAAAATAATACGGTTAGCTTGACAAAGTAATTAAACAAGTTTTGCAAAGCTACTATAAAGGTTGTGCATTGCTTTGCCGCCAAGGCTGCTGTCTCTCACCTTGTCTGTTTGTGCTTGATAAATAACCTGTGGCAAGACATTGACAATTTTATTTTACCACAGCTGCAATATGCCATGAAAACCCAACTAGAATTTAGGATTGGCTTTCTTTTGGGTATCTGGGGTGTAGAATTTCTTGGCGCACATCCATAGGCGCACATCCATATTTCCCACTTTTCTGTTTGCATCGACCTTTTCAAATTGAAATCTTTCTTAGCCCCTCTTTCACTTTTGGTAATCTCAGAGATTTTGTTGTTTTTGAGTGTATATCAATCCTCCTTGCTACTAGTCAAACTGCTGCATATAGCCTAGTTAAGGCTACGGGGATGGTAAATGATTTTTTTTATTTTAATAAGCGAGAATATTAATACAGTTGTTATAGTAATTCCTAGTCGTGGGGTCGTGGAAGGCTGGCGGCCTAAGGCCGTGCCTTAAGATTACCGGAGATCTCCAGACTTGGACCTCTTGTCGATAAAATTAGCAACACTTGAATTGATAGTCGTAACTGAACTAATAGACTAACTCGATGAACTAAGTAAATGCGCTGGCTTTCTAAAAGCCAGGTGGGAGAAAGGGGATATTTAAACAAAACCAGTCGACAGAATGTGACCAATTGGATGCATCGAAGGAACCAACCAATAAAGCTGCAGCAAAGCTGCCAGCCGCACCATGGACTCTTTACGAGATCACTAGATCCGCCTAGCACTATCGTAACAACAGTGTATAAATGTTACAAAAGTTTACAGCCCTTAATGCGTCAGACTAGCTTGTTATAAGTGTTACCTTGCAATATTGCAGAGCCGAGGTACAATTTATCCAATTCCAAAACAGTAAAATCTGGTACAGCTAATAGGCGCCCTTTTTTCTCGAACTACAAAATATTTAGTTTTATCAATTATGGTCATCTCATGCACTCTTTTACTTGACAAACGCGTAAGCCTTACAGCCAAATTTCCTTGCGTTCAAGTTCCAACACAGCCAGAAAGCATCAACTTACCTGGATACCAAAAAATCATCCTTGGGCAAGGCAAGGCGCACATGCCAAACACGACCAAACCCACAAACCTCACCACCATGAGTTGCCGCCACCCCTGACTTGGTCCACGATCAAGTAGCCAATTCCAGTTCAAGTCGTCGGTATCTTTTCTAGTCGACCTTGATTGTTCCTTGATTTTAGCGTTGGCTGCAATCTTTTGTCTGGCCCAATACGGCAATGACTCAAGTGCCACGCCTTGAACAAAGCTACAGCTCTTGTTCAAAGATTGATAAATGGATAGCTTCAGCCTTCGAAACTGGAATGTGTAGGCATTAATCAGTTTTATTTTGAGAGCGATCGTCTTCAACCAGAATAGTTACACCTTGAAAATTACAGCGTGTTGCAGTCAATGGATTAATGTTGCGCTTGATAACTGTGCTACACAAAATCAGTTTTTAAGCGCTCAAGAACTGAATATATTATTATTTAAAGACCTGTTTGGAACTTCGTGTAACAGCAAATTTTATAAATAAAAAGAAACTGGTCCCAAGCAGCCATAGTAATTGGTCTCGACACAGGTATAGACACAATTCATGGACATCTTTTTTATAGTGTTTGTAACACTTTTGATCAGCTCGTTTTTATGGTATCTTGCTTATCTTATCTGTTCCCGGAATTGACGACCTTTTTTTTTTTTTTTAAAGCCAGTGCATCAACCCACGATGCCTTTTTGTTGGTGGTCAAATTTCAAAGGTTGAAAAAAGTTTTTAAGCCTTTCGCGCACTTTCAGATTGGAAGTATTATTGCGAGAACTCAATTTGTCGCCATCTGCAAGTTTGCAAAAAGGTGCTAAGAGCTTGTTGTTTTCCTCACTCCTCAACCAAATTGTTTCGGGCGTTTTCAAGTGGCTTTTGGTTAATACCATAGCTTAGCTTTTTGTGCATCATAGAATTTTTTTCAATAGATTGCAGATAGTATTTGTGGTAAACCCATACTGGCACCGACCTACAACACAGGTTTTTCCCAAATCTTGATACGCCTGCCAAATATTCATTTAAACCAGAACATTAAACCAAATCAAATTAACTTGCTTCTTTCAAGAAGTCATGTTTTTCACGCTTTATTTAAATGCCATGTGTCGTGCGGGCTAAAAACTGATTTCTGAAATTTGAATTTTTTTCTACGCTGTAAGTTCTCAATTAATTTACACAATAATAATCGACTGGCATATTTCTATTAATTTACAGATAAGTTTTTTCTTTCAAAAGCATTTAACGAAGCGCCAAAAAATATAAATTTTGCACAAGTCGGTTTGGTCCTCTATGATAATCTAGTCGGCTGTGCAGAGTGCGTGCACGGCCTGGGCGCAGCAATTGATATTGTTTCACAGCCCTCGATTTCCCCGCTTTATTGAAAAAGAGGGAAAATTGAAAATTGTATTGAAAGCTTGCATCCAGGCGAAGCTATAACTTTTTTTTTCACATAAGAGGTTTAGTCCTGCACTATGAAACACAATAGGTGGACAGGGCATATCAAGCGCAGAACAGAAACTGGCAAAAAAGTGTATATTATGGCTTTATAGGATACATCGGCATCAAATATAATTGATGTGTTTGAAAAAAAAAGTTGTCGTTCTTCTCGTAGTAATTAAATTGATACAATAGACTTGAAGGTACTGGGGTAGTGGTGGAGAGGTGGGAGCAAAATTCTTCTCTTGCTACACTGAAGGTCTTTAAATGCATTACATCGGAGGCCGCTCTGTGCGAGTAATTCTCATCTTTTCTGGTTTATCCTCCGTTGATAGTTGAGGCGCACCCGCGTGCATGTGTGAACAGTCAGTTTCACCATCATCATCCCATTCCACCACGATCGTAGGAGTGTGTACGGACGGCGACTCTGGTTTACTTTGGACCGTCTCTGACTGAGCAACTGACGTTTGTAACCGTAACGAGGGAGGATTGGGTTTTGTGGACGATTGGTGAAGTGTAACTCTCCGCCGAAGCTTGCCGGTGGTGGGCTCAACGACGGTTTCGCTGGGGAAGGGAGCCAAGTCGTATGGACTTGAGGTTGGCGTAGCACCGGCTTCTTTGCCGTCTTCTAGAGATGCAAGTTTTGACAACGCTTCATTCAAGTCTGAATGAAAAACCTCAGTGTTGGGTGCGGACTCCGGGATCGAGACCCAACCAGCCGGTGGCGATGGTGGTGGGGAAATGAAAAATAGTCGGCCTTGGTCAGGTAATTTCAAATGTTTGTCTTCGTGTTCATATTCGTATAATGGCGTGTGCTTATCGAATCTAGCCCTTATCACTTTGCCAGAGCCTCCTAAGGCGGTCTCGTTGTTCTGGATGACCAGCTTTGCCTGCGCGGCGTCTTGCACGTTTTGAAAGACAGCAATGGCGCGACCAAAAGATTTTAGATTTCCCCAATGCACAATAGGAATTTCGTGAGTTGTCTGTAGCAATTTCTGAATTTGGTTTGCCAAGCAAGTTTCGTCGGCAGGTGTTGGCACCGTCGCTGGTGCTGGCTCTGTCTGTTCGTTTGACACACTCTTTACCGGAAAGTCTGATCGATCAAATCCTGACAAAACAAGGGTATTTGACGGAAGATTTGTAGAAGGAGCTGCTGCATTGTCGACAGTCATGATAATTTGAATATGTTAATTTGAATGTAGTTGTATAACGCTGAAAGAAGCTTATATTCGCAGGTGCTTTCATGCCCATAAAAGGTGAACGTTAGGGTTAGGGTCGCGATGGCGGAGAGAAGAAAGGCGTGGGTTTCAACGCAGTTCCACAAGTCAAGAGGCATATTGGCAGAAACAAGTTATTTGCAATATATTCGTGTTCTTATAAATAATTTTACGCGTGAAAAAACGCATTTAAGTTGCGCAAGGAACATTTCAGCCACAGAGCGCAGTCGCGCGTGCACCTCATCTTGTCTAATTTCTCGCTGTGGCTATGCTCCTATAGTTAACGAGCCCCCGCCATGTTTACTTTCTTTTCCTAACAGACTCCGAAAGCACTGAAGACGGTGGAATCGGAATTGCAGTTTCTCCATGGGATCCGCCTTCGATGTTTGTTTCCATCTTCTCCTTGCGGGTGTTGCTTAGTGCGTCCTTCATGAAGATGTCTTCGCTGAGTCTCTTTTCAATCAGTTCATCAGCCAGCTGTTTTTTGATCGACTTAACCAATTGTGCATCGTGCTGGAACGGAAGCATTTGATGCGCAAGTGACTGAGTGCTCTCATAGGCGATGTTGGACGTCAGTGTGTCAATCACCTCAAGCTGTTTTAGCAGAGTTTCTTGGCCCTTCTTTGTGGAAATGGGCGAGCTGTTGTCAGAGGACAAAAACAAGGGTCCTAGCTTGTTGAGGGCAACAAAAGATGTCATGATTAGGCTGTGCATGATTTGAATGAACTGATATGGTGTCAACCCAAACCAACGCAATACTGGGAAGATGGCGAACAGCGATGCGTTGGACCTTGTAACAAGCAAGAGCTCGGTAAACGCACCAACTGTGAGTATGTAAAATCTCCATATGTGCCCAGTCTTTGCAATACCAAATACAGCCATGATGCTCAATACCGCATACGACGCAAGGTAATAACCAAGGGAGCTTTTCTTGACGCCCAGGACAATGAAGTCAGTCATGCCCACGCGTGCACTTCCCGACTGGCCAGCATTTCTTTCCATTTCTTTATTCCACGCCAAAGCAGCTTCGCCAAATCTATCGTATGCAAACCTGAGAATTGGGCTGGACAAGACGTCATAGCTGCCCTTCACAAGGAGCCATCTCTCTTCCACTTCTGGTCCAGTTCCTGTAGCTTTATCTGGGTGGCACTGGACAGACAAACGCCGGAACGTACTTCTCAAAGTAGCTGGTGCCACGTACGGATCCAAGCCGAGTATTCCGTAGAGACTATTCTGGGTGGCGTCCGGATTGAATGGATTAGTGACATTCCACACAGATTCCACAACTGAGTATACTAGGTACAGTATAATGACGAAGGCATACACCCGTTTCTTGTCTTGTTGGTACTTGGGAGAGCCAGCTAAAGGCTGACGCTCTCCGATGGGGACTGTGAGTCTGTAATAAACAGTTTGAAGGATAAAAGTAGCAAGGTCTGGTATGATAAACCAGCCTAGCATGGCTAGAGTGCTGGAAGTTTGCATGCTGCCAGCAAGGTATGTTCAGCAAGGGGAGTAGCTTAGAAAATGCGTTATACAAGTGCAATCAGGTGCCAGTATCTGATTAGCACTTGTCAGAACTACTTCACATGAAGATGCCGCGAATTGAAGGGTGAAAATTGTCAATGGGCAAGAATTGAAATCAGCTAGAATGTGTAATTTCAGGTTCAAGTGATACATCACGTGACACATCATATTGCTCTTAGTCGGTGGCTTTTACAAGAGAACTAGTCAATAGTGTAGCAACGAGCGTTTTCGCAGGAGTTTTCGGAGGCACAAAGTTTAGTTGTAATTGGTTGCAATATTGATGTTTCATTTGTTGCGTGGGCGTTCTCTTGGTTCAAGATGTAGGGCCAACTATGGAAGGTCAATTCTGCAAAATGAAATCAAAAACGACAAGTTGATGTTTCAATACTCAAAATATTACATTCTAAAAAATTCCAATGGTTGAATTGATGGTATCATTTCGGTCTAGTCGTGTGTAATCTAGAGTAACCGTTGTTGCTGGTTCGAAATAGACGCGCTTGTTGACCCCCAATTTCGATAAATTACCAAGGGTTTTGTTCTCAAGCAACAACAAAAGCACTAATCAATCAAGATAAGATAAAATTACTCTTCAAATTTAGATACAAACAAGATACACGTTTACTCGGCCTTGGACTCCTCAACGTCCATGGCAGTGTCGGCATCGGCCTTGTCAGCCTTGGGCTCGGCGGGGGTAGCCTCGGCTTCGGGGGCAAGCTCGGACATGTCAGAAGTCCAGAGAGTGAGGTTATCTCTCAAGAGCTGCATAATAAGGGTGGAGTCCTTGTAGCTCTCCTCGGACAAGGAGTCAAGCTCAGCAATGGCGACATCGAAAGCCTGCTTGGCGAGCTGGCAAGCCTTCTCGGGCGTGTTGAGAATCTCGTAGTAAAAGACAGAGAAGTTGAGAGCAAGACCAAGACGGATGGGATGCGTGGAAGCAAGGTGGGCATCGGCAATCTCAGAGGCAGCCTCGTAGGACTTGAGGGACTCATCAGCAATCTTGGAGCGGTCGGCACCAGAGGTGAACTCCGCAAGGTAACGGTGGTAGTCACCCTTCATCTTGTAGTAAAAGACCTTGGACTCGTCGGCCTGGGCGTTGGGGATGAGGTGTTTGCTAAGAATGTCGAGAATGTCCTCGCAGATCTTGGCAAGCTCACTCTCGAGCTTCTGTCTGTACTCCTTTATTAAGGTGACATGGCTGTCGTTCTTTTTGCTCTCCTCCTTCTGTTCAATGGAAGAGACAATTCTCCAAGAGGCACGGCGAGCACCAATGACGTTCTTGTAGGCGACAGAAAGCAAGTTGCGCTCTTCGATTGAAAGCTCCTCGCCAGAGGTGGCCACGGTCTTCATGTTCTCGACCATCTCCTCGTAGCGCTCGGCCTGCTCAGCGAGCTTGGCAAGGTATACGGATTCTTCGTGACTAGAGGACATCTATAACGCTGGTTAGTATATGAACAAAACGCGTCGAGATGGAATTGAAAATGGTGTTGCAATGGAGAACGTTGTTTTGCAAAGGAAAAGGACACCAAGTGGCAATTCGTGTCAATTCGCTGGCAGGTGTAAACAAACAAAAACAACGACAGTCGCAAAGCACTTGATGTGACGAACGCGGGTAATGACGAGGGAGTCAGCAGCAGCAACGTACCTTGAATGTGTCAATTGGGCGGTGGGAAATAAATAAGCGATATTAGAAGGAAGAAAATAAATAAAGAAAGGAGTTGGATGATGTGAATTTGTATTGAAAGGGCAGAGCAGAAAACAAATATTTTGTTGTTGCCAAATATGCCCTTTTTCCTACGCCCTGGGCCCACACGGGCGACCCAATCTCACATACAGGGCAAGGGCTGTGCAAGTAGCACTACATCCGCACAAAACGTTGGCGCAGTTGCGGCACAAGTGCAGTACTGTTTTTTGCACCAATGTGCATTTGTTGATGGGATTTAGCTGTGAGCACTCAGAAAACTCCGACAACTCCAGCACCCACCCATGCCCGGTTTTCTTACTAGTCGTAGAAGTAAGTAGAATGGTATGGAGTCAAATGTTGGTTCCTGTGTTTGTGTAGTTGTGAGTTCCGGGGGTTTGGGTGTGCATGTTCAAGAACTTGTGTAAGATCACCAGCCAACTTGTTCAGAATTTGTACGTGGCACGCTGAGCTTCTTCGAGAGTCGTTTCTTTCTTGGCAAGTTTGATAAAAATGGCATAGTTAAATGCCAACTTCTGTAGCATTTGTAGAAACGAGCCGTCATGAGTTCAAACACGATAATAATAGTGTTTGTGTCACAAGTTCCAGGCCCATTACACGGAACTCAACACAACCTTCAACTTCCACCAAGAAGTTCTACAAGAGATATAGAGACGTTTGATTACCCATCAGTGATACAGACTGACTGGTTTTGTAGCTGTCTTGATTATTGGCGAGGTAGCAGGGACTTGAACGGGCACAATTAGAGACTTCAGGTCCAGATGGAAGTGGAGGCACATGACACCCAAGTCTGAAATTAGCTTGCCATTGTCTGGGCCTTACCTTCTTCCATGACCTCTCCAAGGTTACATTGGCAGCTACACTTACTCCGCACTTTTTGCCTTGGTAAGGTTGCTACTTTTTAAAATATAAATACTCGTCCAAGGACGGTGTTTCCAGTGGACATCTCAAGCCCTCGAGTCTTTTCATCTGTAACTGAGTAGCAAATTACAACTTTTTTACCTGAAAGATCTAAACCATGACGCCAATTGCCCGTTGCATTCCCAAGTCGTCACTGTCACTGCTCGCTAGAAGGTCAGGTCGGAGATTCTACACCGAAGGTGCGACTGGCGCACCTCGGCCTGCCAGCACTGCCGACTCTTTCAGCGTATGTAACTCTGCGTCTACAACTCTCTTACCTATTTACTGACCATATAGATTCGAGAAAAAGCACAAGAGGACATGTACGTTCTCGAGCACGAAAAGGAAAAACTGCGCGCGCTGCGAAGCGAGATTGAGCGGCAACGCGATCAAATCAAGAGTCTCGAGAAGGAAATGTACGTGACGTCTCCACTGCTGTCTGCTTTTGCTGCGGCCATTGTGCCCAGTATTTCGTTTGACTTTACTTGCCTGTGTGAGAAAATGTATGAAACTAACCAGTTGTACACTTAGTGACGACATGAAGAAGTAGCCGCAGCTGCCAACTGCGTCTTGCTTTAAACAAGCCATGTCTACTAGCTAGTTGTTTACCATCAATTAATCATGTCCAGTATTTCTGTGTAGCAATCCCTTGAAATGAAGTTGTTTGTTAAAGAACAAAGGCCTGGCTCTAGGAAAATCTTGTGGTGTACTTAGCGAGCGCAACTGCAAGGTTTGTTTCAAGTTCGTAAGTTGTACTTTGCGCTTTTTGCGCATTACTTGAAGTCATACAGTCACGTGCGCCACAGATAATAGCATGCTAATTTTATATAATCACATTTGTATTACGTACTGTGTAGTTAGCAAAAAGTTAGTTAATGCACAGCCGTTCTACCCTACTCCATACATTTCACAACCTCAACTGAAAACTTCTCGCAAACTCCATACAAAAACAAAGCACAGCATGGCAGAACAAAACACAGGCGTACCAGACCAGGACCGACAACATTTTGACAACCTTGCAAACCTTCTCAATCAGCTGGCACAGACTACGGGTGTAACGCCGACAACGACGTCGACGTACGAGGCCAACCCTGCCTCCAGGCCGCGGTCGCAAGAACAGCAACACCAAACCAATGCAGCACCACACCCACACCCACACCCACACCCACAACCACAACCACAACCACAACCACAACCACCATGGCAAAAGATCCAGGACCCAAGCGGGATTACGACTTACTCGGCTGGACTGAAGTTTGTCGTGTCAGTGCTTGCACTTGATCCTGCTTTCAAGTACCATGTTCGGACCCTGATCCAAGAGCAAGAGCGCCAGGAACGCATATGGCATTTGCGGCGGCAGTCCTTTCTAAACTCTTTAGAGAATGACGCTTCAGACAAATTGCAAGCTTTGGACCAAGAATTGTATGGCCATGTCCAGCAGTTTGTGAATGGGGCGGCCGAGCGTCTGGCCGAGCTCAGCGTACCCCTGTTCCGCATCCGGCCGGAGCTGGTCACAGGCGCTGTTTTGCAAGATCGCAAACGCATGGTTTCATTTTTGCAAGACTTTTGCGACGAGTAACGCCGTGTGAACAAGAGAATGCACTGTTCATTTTTGTCTAGGGTCTATTATATATTGTACATGTTATGCGAGAGAAGAAGAAAAGAGAGAAAAAAAAAAAGAAAAAAAGAAAAAAAAAGAGGAGAAAAGAAGAAAAGAAACTGATGTAGGCTTGTCTGTGCTCTTAAGCAGCTCTGGTGCGGACGGAGTAGGTGCCGTTGACCTCACCAAAGTAGGCCATGTCAGCGTTGAGGAAGAGACCGGTCTCGACGACGCCGACGAGGAGCTTAACCTTGCGGTCGAGCTCGGCGACTTGGGCAGGGTCGAGCGGGGGGAAAACGGTGTCGAGCAAGAAGTTGTTGTTGTCGGTGACAATAGGGCCGGCCTTGGCCTTGCCGCCCTGGCGCAGCACAACGTCGGTGGCACCGAGCTTGTAAAGGTCAGCAATGACCTTGTTGTACGCCATGCTGACGACCTCGATGGGGACACCCTGGGTCCACTGGATGCCGAGCTTGTCGCTCTTCTTTCTATAGTCGGCGACAAGAACAAACTTGCGGGCGCACATGCTGACGAGCTTTTCTTGGAAGAGACAGGCACCACCTCCCTTGATACAGTTCATTTGCGAGTCTACCTCGTCGGCACCGTCAAAAGCAATATCGAGATCACCGACCTTGTAGCAGTCGATGGATCCAACAGTAAGACCGGCTTTTTGCAGGAGCTGTCTGGACTGGAACCCCGTGGGCACAAAAACAATGTTCTTGACGTCAGATCGCTGGGAGATGCGGTCGACGACATAGACGACGGTGGAACCAGATCCGATACCAATAACCTTGGCGTTCTCGGGGAAGTGCTCGTCGACAGCCTTGTAGGCGGCAGCCTTCTTGGCCTCCTCGACAAGATCGATGGGGGCTTTGACGGTGGTGGGGTCGACCGAGGGGGCGGCAGCAGAGCTGAGAGTGGTGGCGGTAGTCATGTTTCTGTAGCAGGCGGGGGAACCAAAACGCGGCGCCAACTGGGGTCTTGAGGAGATGGTGGTTGTCGTCGTCGAGCGAGCGTTGACAAAAGTTGGGGTTGAAAAAGTATAAAATTTTTTTTTCGTCCCAAGCGTGGAGAAGTGACTGATGCGGCCAAATTGTCCCAGTTGGGCAAGTTTGCGAGCGGGCGAGGCCGACGGGACGGTCGGGACGGCCGAGAATGTCGACGAGCTCGACGAGGCTGAGAGAGCCCGGGCACCGGGCCGGAAAATGGCACGATAGGAAGACACGGCGGGCATTGCGTTGAAGTAAGAGGGAGGAGGAAAGAAGCAAGAGACCTGCTGTGGGTATTTCAGCCTTGCGATGGAGGGAGATGCCGAGGTAGCACTGAAGTGTGCGTGGTGCTACTCTTAACTGAGTGGCTACGAATGGATCTAGAAGCTTCTGCGTCTGTTACAAAGAGACGTCTGTGCGGTGAGCAGTGTCAGTGCTCGTTCCTGGTGCTGTGCTGGTGGTTGTGCTGGTGGGTGTGCTTGATTTTGGGACTGATTTGCGGCCATGTCTGATTTCGTGCTCGGATCAGGGCAAGGGCTGAATTCTTGAAATATCGTTATAATTTTGCAATTAATCAGCTTTGCAAGTTAAACAGTGATATTTTGTAAGCAGGTAAACAGTGCTACCCTACTATAACAAGACTAGCAAAGTATATTAGAAAGCATTCACTAACTTTCTTATAAGCATAGTGCTACCTACCCAGGCACGGTTTGGAAGCAGCTGGAAAGTCCGAAAGGCCAAAGTTTCGCGCAGGGCACAAGAAAAGACTCCAACGCACAAGATTCGAACCAGGCATTTTGATTCCCGCACTCTACTGCTCCTGCTCCACTGTTACTGCTCCTGCTACTACTACTGCTGCTAGTTCGCCAGCCCGCAAGATCCCGTTTCTCGTTGCCGCCCTACTTAAAACTCGTCTGCCACACGCGAAACCACTTGATTTTTTACCAGTTCCTTTCGTGTGTTGCACTTTTCCTTCCACCCCCTCCAATCGATACCATCTTCACTCACACGCCCAGCACCACCGTCAACATGCCATCCGCCGTTGCTGCATCTGGCTCCAAGAGCCCCGAAATCACATCTGCCGCCTCTACCCCTGCTGAGGACCCCGCCGCCGAAAACAAGACCCACTTCATCCCTGGCGCCCCTCCACCAACGGATGCGGCTACCAAGATCAAGAAGCGCAAAAGCAAGAAAAAGCAGCCCAAGCAGAACGCCGAAGCTACTGCTGACTCTCCTTCTACTCCAGCGACTGCCGACGATGGATCTGCTGCCGTCGGTGGCCCTGCTGATCAGCCAGCTACCCAAGCTGTCGTTCCCAAACTCACCGATGACTTGAAAGAGCTCTATGATAATGTTTTCCCCAAGAACGATCCCTCCGCCGAGCGGAACGAGCCTGCGTTGGGCGCCGAACAACTCCAGCCCAACGAAGACGGCGTGCTGCCTCATCTCACCACCGGCGACCCCGTCACGCTCCTCCTCAACAAACGCCTGCGAACCATCCAAAAGAGAAAGCTGCGTCTCGACAAGATTAGCGAGGCCATTGCACAAGGCAAAAAGCTTAACGTTGACCAGGAGGCTTCCTATAAAGACAAGAACTACGTCGAGGGCCTCCTCAAAGAACTCACAGACGCCTGGAACGCCAACACGCTCCGGCTCGAGCAAGAGAAGCGCGCATCCAAGGAGAAGGAGGCTGCCCAAAAAGCCAAAATTGAGAGCCTTTTGGTCGATGCTAAGGAATTGGGAATCCAGGTCGGCCAAGACAAGGTGTACACTCTGATCCGTTTCTTGAGAACTGCTAGCATCAAGAGGCACGTTACCGCTCAGACCCCGAAAGGAATTGCTCTCTTTGACGGGTTTGAGGCCCTTCTCGCCCAGGTCTATGCCGGTACCGACGATGCCGTCGATGCCGTGAATAATCTTTTTGAAGGAAGCGAGTCTCTCGTCGCTGAGTCCACAGTATCTTTCAAGGAGATTCGGGAAGTTTCCAAGCTCCCTGAAGATGTGATTCTTGCTGGAAAGGACACCGAAGAGCCTGAAGAGTCTACTGAAAAGGATGACGCCGCTGAGCTCGATGAGTCTGCCAATTCCGCCCCTGCCAAAAAGGTTACTCAGATTTCTTTTCTCCAGGAGAGCGAGCTGGAAGAAACTGTTGCTCCTTCTAACGAGGAATCAGCAGCAAACACTGCTGAGGGCGCCGCTGAATCCCCCTCCACTGCCACCGCTGATACTATCACCACTGAAACCGCCGCCGCCTACACCCCTGTAAGCCAAGCTGCCCCTGTTTCTGCCCCCGCATCAACTGAAACTGAGTCCACTTCTACTACTGCCCCCACTTCCGAGACCAAGCCCAAGAAGAAGAAGTATTACCATCACCGCCGCAATAACAAGAATGCCAATGGTAGTGCCAACGCTAACGCCAACGGCAACGCCAACACCAATGGAAAAGCCAATGGCAGTGCCAATGGTACCGCCAACAAACCCAACAAGCCCAAACCCAAGAACTAATCCACCTTCATGGGTCCTGTTATCTTGTAGTATGAAATTTTAAAAAGTTATCTTGTATTTTTACATTGTATTTTTGCCTACCTTTTTTTTTCCTCATTTAAATCAATATGTTTGTGTTCTTGGAGACACCCTCTTAACGGAGAAAAATCAACAGCGGACTAAAAAGTCCAAACTGTCATAAGAAAGATGTACTATGATGCACAATTTGATTGATCTGGGCGGTGACGGAAATATAAAATAAATTTTAAAAGAGAGGCAAGCCTCTCTGGCAAAGGTCCCCAAAGAAGAGACGCCAAAACGGCGTCTCACAAACCAGGGAGATCTGGAGGTGGATACGAGTGCCACAGCAGTGCCAGATCAACGCCTACTGTAGCCAATGCCTGCCTTTGCCAATCCATCGCTGCCGTTGATGAAGAAAGAAAAAGAAGAAGAGAAAAGAAAGGTTGGAAAATTTTGGTTGATTTTATTTCAGTACCAAATCAGGGCAAGGGCAGCTTTTTGAAGTTGTGGGCAGGGCGTGAAATGTTCTGGATTTTTTTTTTTTTTTTTTTCAAATTCAATTTCGATCCATCCATTTCCCGCATCAAAGACTCCTTCATTTATTTTCCGGTTTTCTCATTAAAAATTCTCAGGTAGTTTACTTCTATCAACGGCCCCAAGTTATATATAATCAGTGGTGCAACTACTTTGCACGCCAGATTCTTGCGATTCTAATCCTCACGTGAAGCCACATGATAAAAATGGCTGAAGATAACGCTGACAAGGCGGCCAAGTTGAAGAACGAGGGCAACAAGGCCCTGCTGGCCAACAATTACGAAGAGGCCATCTCTCTGTATACACAGGCAATTGAGCTAGATTCGAGCAAAGAGGTCTACTACGCCAACCGTGCACAGGCTTACATCAAAGAGGAAATGTACGGAGCCGCATTAACAGACGCCAGCCAGGCTATTACCCTCAACCCCGCATACACCAAAGCTTACTACCGCCGCGCAGTAGCCAAAGTTGCTTTACTAAGGTACAAGGAGGCCGTCAAGGATTTCAAGGCCGTTGTGGAGCGCGCGCCTGCCGACAAGGATGCTCGCGTAAGACTGGATGAGTGCCAAAAGATTGTGAGGGCGCAGGCGTTTGCCAAGGCCATTACGGTCAAGGACGCCCCATCTTTAGCTGAGAGTTTGGATGTGAAGAGCATGGTCCTTGACAAAGATTACGATGGCGCTGAGCTGGATATCACATTTGAGGAGCCCACAGAGGATCAGGACCAAGATGAAAAGAAGGACGTCAACAAGGGCCTCAAGGTCACCGTCACTAAAGAGTTTATTGAAGATATGATCACGCGATTTAGAAACGGCAAGCTGCTTGACCGCAAATACGTGTACGCGCTCACGCTGCAAGCCATGAAGATTTTCCGAAAGGAGGCTACTATGGTCGAAATCAAGCTACCCGCCGAGAACCCCGAAAAGAACTTCATCACCGTTTGTGGTGACACTCACGGCCAACTGTTTGATCTGCTCAACATTTTCAAGCTGAACGGCGAGCCTAGCGAGAACCACATGTACTTGTTCAACGGTGATTTTGTTGACAGAGGCTCGTGGTCGACAGAGATTGCTCTGCTTCTATACGCATACAAGATCCTCTACCCGGGCTCATTCTTCATCAACCGTGGTAACCACGAGGCTGATGACATGAACAAAATGTACGGCTTCGAGGGCGAGTGCAAGGCCAAGTACAAGACTGACAAGGTGTTTGGCCTCTTCAGTGAGTCCTTCTCTTCGCTGCCCTTAGCCTCCCTTATCCACGACCAGTACCTCGTGCTACACGGTGGTCTCTTCTCCGACGACAATGTCTCACTCGACGATATCCGCAAGTACAACCGCTTCTCACAAAAGCAGCCTGGTCAGTCCGGTCTCATGATGGAGATGCTTTGGACCGACCCTCAGGCCGCCCCTGGTCGACAGCCGAGTGCCCGTGGTGTCGGTATCCGATTCGGACCAGACGTGACCGAGCGATTCTGCGCTGCAAACGGGCTCAAGGGTGTCATTCGGTCACACGAGGTTCGCATGGGGGGTTACGAACGCGAACACAATGGTAAGCTCGTCACGGTGTTTAGTGCACCCAACTACTGCGACTCGCAGGGCAACAAGGGTGCCTACATCAACATTAGAAACCCCGACTGCGAGCTCGAGTGCAATACGTTTGAGGCCGTGCCGCACCCCGACATCAAGCCTATGGCATACGCCTCAAAACTCATGTACTAAATGTATATATGTAAACGGACTAGTTGGAGTAACTTCATGATAAAAAATGTTTTTCTTAAGAAAAAAAAAGAATTAAAAAGTTGTATTAAGAGAATGTGTGAGCTATATAATAAATAGGCGAGTTGTGCAGAGAAGAAGAGACTTTTTTATGCCTCAACAAAAGCTCTGTATGTGACAAGACCAGTTGAGTTTTCAAACTTGACGGGTGTTTCGGGTGCAATAAAGATGACAGAGCCAGGGAAAAGCTCGAGGGTGGTGCCGTTGGCAATGATAGTTCCCTTACCAGCGGTGGTGATCATGATGGAGGGACCACTGAGACTGTCCACGGAGGCACTGCCCTTCTCAATCTTACCCTCAAGAACAGCAAACTCGGCGATTGGGGGATCGTACAGAATGAAAACGGAGTCGTCTCCCTTGGCACGGGCAAATGTCAGAGGCTTCATCTTTTGCTCAATGACAGGAGCGTAGCTGTAAGTTAGCATCTCAACCAAGTTCTTGACGTCCTTGAACTTAGGAGTAAAGCCAGCACGGACAACGTTGTCACTGGCAGCCATGCACTCAATAATGTCACCGGAAATGTAGGCGTGGGGGTCCTTGGCGCGCAAAAACATTGCCTCACCGGGCACAAGCGACACGTAGTTGAGCATGAGGCCGCCGCAAAAGAGGCCAATGTCGTTGGGGAACTGCTCGTTGAGACGGACGATAAGCTCGGCAAGCTCAGTGCCCTTGCGCTGGGTATTCGATGGGCTGACGGGCTCGGAGAAGAAAGGCAAAGCGTCACCGCCAAAGGTGGCAGCTTCAGCCTTGGCTCTGGCAACGAGGCGGCTGGCAGCTCCCTCAACGTCAGCAGCGTTGGCGTTCATGAGCTTGCCAAAGAGACGTTGCAAAGCAGCTCTGTTGGCCTTGTCTTCTGGGGTGCCTTCAGAGGCGTGTTCCTGGCCGCTGACGGCATTCTTGAAAGCAGAGACCTCAGAGTTTCCACCCACAATCTCTTTAAACTCAGGCACGGCCTCGAGCAACGCGCCGATCTGATCCAGAGGTCTGAAACCACAGAAACCCTCAAACGCAGTGACAGCAATAGCCATTTCTGGCTTGTGATTGTCGTCGGGGTAGTTCCTGGGATCGTTGCCATGGAGGATCTTGCCGAGCTCCTTGTCAGGGTGGGCCTGGATACTGAGAGCCTTGCGGATACTCAGGACCTTGAAGAGGAAGGGAAGCTCTCCGGCACCAAACTTGGCACTGACATCCTTGCCCAAGAGGCTGGGGTTTTGCTCAACGAGGGTTCTCAGCGCGACGCCAGTGGAAGAGTTGAAAGAGGGGACAGAGGGGTGAGTACCCATCCATAGCTCTGCATAAGGCTTGGCCTCGTCGATTTTAAAGTCAGGGTTCGCGGCAGCAGCGTACTGGGCGACGGCAGAAGAGGATCCGAGCTTGCCCCAGTCGTAGGACTGAGCACCTTGAGGTCTGTTAGTACCAATCAGGAAGGGGGCGATTGTGATTCTGTAGATCTAAATTGCGCAGGCAGCGCCGGCCAGATCAGTGTATGGGGCTGGCATGTTGGGACCAGATGGTACATACCGCAAAGAAGCTGGAAAATGGAAGAAGACATGGCTCGCAAGGGTGTGAACAGGGAGACGTGGTTGTTGTTGGCGCTTTTGGCGTTGTCTTGAGGGAAGGAAAAGAATTCAAGGAGGGGCAGGCCAGAAGTAAACACGCAAACAAGAAAAAGTCGCTGCTGCTTTTGGAAAATGACGCCCAAAACGTGGGAAACACAAATTTCGGCTGCGAATTGAAGGACGCGACGCGGCGCACATGGCGGTGGACGGTGAAGAGATGTATTTTGCTATTACGGGTACAAATTAATTAAACAGAGGAGATCAAACAGACTGAGACAGACATTAAAAGCACGGAAAACGGACGGGCATGGCACAACAAGGCAGTTACTTCTTTTCTTCAGGGATGTTGGTCGAGAGCCAGGAGAGGCCCTCCACGAGACCCTCGCCGGTCTTTGCGGTGGACGCAACGACGCACCAGGTGCGTCCCTTCAGCGTGTCCAGCTGGAGCTTCTCGGTGACCTCCTTAGGGTGCATGGCGTCGGGCAGATCCTGCTTGTTGGCAAAGACCAGTAGCAGAGCATCCTTCATTTCTCTGTCGTTGATGATGCGATGCAACTCCTGTCTGGCCTCGTCGATACGGGCCTTGTCGGCGGAATCAACGACGAAAATCAGACCCTGTGTGCCTGTGAAGTAATGGCGCCACAGGGGGCGGATCTTTTCTTGTCCACCCACATCCCACACATTGAATCGGATGTTTTTGTAAGTGAGAGTCTCGACATTGAAGCCGACTGTTGGCACGGTGGAGATTCTAGCTAGTTAGCAGATGCCGCTATAGTTGAATGAGAGGAACTGGCTTACCCTTGGTTCAACTTCAACTTGTACAAAATGGCTAGAAAGGGAGTTAGCTGATTGCCGGACGAATGACATGGCAGAGCAGTCATATACTTACTAGTTTTACCGGCGGCATCGAGACCAAGCATCAGGATTCTAAAGGGTGTTAGAGTTGTGTTTCCGTCGTGAGCGGCTATTGTTTCCGGTGAGCGCGGCATACCTTATTTCTCTGCTTCCAAAGAGCTTGGACTGCAAAGTGTTAGTATTGTTCCTGAGCAATTGCAAACAGGTGACATACAAAGATCTTTGACATGGAAAGGCCCATTGTAGATTTTCAAAAGATAGCTGGTTGGGGTTGGTGGGAAGGGTGTAAACGTGAAGCTAGCACGAAGCGGCAATGGCGGCGGTCTCTTAAAATCGGTTCAGTTATTGACGGAAGCAAGGATGGCAGAGACTTGCAAAGGCTTTTAGAGGGAACTCGGGGCGAGACTGTGCGGTTGCAGGGGCGCTGAGCTGGATCAATTGGCTTTAAGCGAGCTTGGACGGGGTTGAGGAAAAAAGAAAACAAAGGGGCTTGAACGAGAAAGCTGGAAGGAGTTGGGCACTCTGGCTGGGGACGCGGGCTGAGTTGAGAACGGCGAGTTGAGCAGGGCAGGAACGCTGGAATAGCACGGAACCACGGGCTGGAAGGGATCGCGAGACTGGCTTGGAAGGGATTGCAACTGTCAAAAAGTGGAATAAAAAAAAAGTAAAAAAATTAAGGAGGAAGTTAATGACGCTGTAGATATCGCTACAAGTTACTTTAGTGTTTTGCTATAGCGATGGCCTGGCCTATTTCAAAAAAGGGGCATCGCTGGGAAGACTACTATATACTTTAGAAATATCGCTATCTATAGTATTCATACTATTCAACAACAGCTAGTCTGCGCTTTGGGCAAAACGGCCATTCAGGGACCGCGGGAACAGCGCCGGACGGAGACGGGTGAAACCGAGATCTGGCAGGGAAGGTGCAGTTGGACGCACTGGCACGGTGTGCTGTCGGTCCAGTGCGAGACTTCGCGAGTGATAAGATCGCGCACTGGTGCCGGCCATCCAGTTCACCATCCGCGCTAATTGTAAGCTACGGTCGTCTGAGCGCTCAACAAAACGCCAGCTCACGGCCGCTATCCCTTATATTTTCCTACTGAGCCCACCGACCGCTTTTCTCAACCCCTGATCTGAACATCGCAGCTTGCACAAGGTGTCTGGTCCACTTTTTACCTTGCCGTTTTGGGTCTCAGACTACAAGGGTTTCACATTTGTATACCTCTGAACCCACTTCGTGAAAAACAATCTAATGGATGGAACATTCAACTAACTACATGCCTAACTAAAGAAAAGAGAAAGAAAAGAAAGAAGTGTGTGAATAAAGAAAAGAAAGACAGCCGAGTGTCTGTAGACTCCGTACTGTGTTTAGGCAGGGCGGGCGTATGCAGTTGGGAAGACACCGCGCATGCCGTTTAGTTCGCCCTCGGTCCAACCGTCGCCAATGTCCTCGCCCACCACCTGGATCTTGTCGCCGGCCTGCATTGTGATCTCGTCCTCCGTCTGCGCGTCGTAATTGTACAGTGCAATCATGTACGTCACCTTCTTGGCTCCACGTTTCGGCGCGACAGCAGGGCCCTTTTTCTTTTGGCCTTTAGAATCGCTCGTTGCCTGAGTGTTGGACGTGCTCACAGAAGCAATTGAGGCAACAGGTACAATGGCAGCAGCAATTTCTTCCGTATATGTGGCAGGAACCAAGCCCTCTTGGCCGCTGCTGTTTCTCACCATGACCCATCCAGAGCCATCGTCTGGGTCGACCACAGTGAGCTCTTCACCGCTGGCTGCGTTCAACTCTCCCTCTCCCTCGCCAGCGTATGGGTAGAGCATTTTGACCCTGGGCTCCGAGCTGGTGTGGTCGCCAGCACCTCCACCTGCTGCCTTGCCAGACTTGGACCGTCTGAACGACGACAAAAACCCTCCCTTGTGTGTTCCGTTTTTGTCCGCGTTGGAAGACTTGTGCGTAGCAGTAGTAGAAGTCGAAGTTACTGGTTGCAAACTGTTGGCATTCGAGTGAGCTGTGGCGTGTGAACTGCCACTGTCGCCAAAAAGTCCTCGTAAGCCTCTGCGTTTCTTGGTTTCAGCTATCGGCGTAATGCTGTTGAGGTCCTTGTCTCCCGCAGCAACTTCAATCGTCTCTACTTCCACTTCCTGTATGGTTTTTGCTGTTTCGTTGTAAGCCAAAGCCTGCAGTGCGCTCAGTGACCGTCCAAGGTACTCCAAGTAACTACCACGTGAAATGTTTCCAGCAGCCAACTCGCCAGCAGCCTTTTTTCTTTGCTCCTGGGCGGCAGTGTATGCTTCAATTCGAGCCTTGCTGGATCGCTCGTGCTCAGCGTACTTTTGCTGAGCGTCAGACAAACGCTTTCTAAGGTATTGTAGCGCAGTGTTGTCTACAATCATTTGCTCGTCGTCGTGCCAAATGGGCGAAGGCTGATAGTAGAAGTCCGTAGGCTCAGTCCACTGCGCCAAGTTATGCTTCAAAAACATGGCAGAGTCCAGGGCAGGATCGTTTTGCGCGACGACCCCGGCCATGCTAGTCAAACAATTTTTGCTTCTATCGTAGCACCCTTGTTCCATGGTGATGGCCTGGTTCCAAAAGTGGTTGAGCATGAGCACACGGGCTTCGTTTACACTCTGGAGCTGATCAAGGAGCTCCGGTACGTCTTCGTGGTAGTACTTGTCCTTGATTCTGTTGGCAACGTTAATTTTGATCAAGTAGAGATTCTTGTCATTGTTCATTGTCACTTCCTTTTCCTGAAGTTTCCTGTTGGACTTGTCGGAAGACCCTTTAGAAGCCTTCATGCGTGTAGTTTCCATGGCTTGGCAAGATGCGTCGTAGGTAGCCTTGCTCTTCTTGAAGTCGTTGTAGAAACTTTCGCGCTCATTGAGCAGCTTTTCGTGGTACTGTGCATATCTCCGGCGGAGCTCGTCAAACTTCATACCCATTCCATGCACTTGGTCAGAGATCTGGAGGCCAAACTCGTTGGCGATTCTTAGTCTCTCCTTGCCTAAGAGCTCTGTTTGGTTCAGAATTTCAGACCATGTAACTAAAGATGCACTTTCAAGAGAGCCCGGTGTTATTACAGGGTTCTCGCCTACACTCAGCAAAGTCGAGATTTTCGCCTTTTTCTCAAAGTATTTCGCAGACAGCGCGGTCAACTTGTGTGAGTACTCCTTCTCAATTGCCGCCCTCTCCTGGTAGAATAAATGGATATCGTCCATCCATTTGATACCCTGGCCAAGCCAGGCGTCAACAGACTTGTAGCCATCCTGAATTGTCAGTATACGTCAGAGGTTTGGTTGCGTTTAACCACTTACCTTAAGGTCGTCTCCAAAGCTCACGGCTAAAGCTCCAGTGCCCTGTTCCATTTTACGGCGCTGTCAATTGGGAAAAAAAGCTGTGCGTTTAATTACTGGCGAAGTATCTACTCCAACTGTTGTTTGCACACAGAATAGAGGTCGTGTATGTAGTCAATTGTTAGGCTTGGGGTTGGTGCGTAGTCTGGCGGAGAGGTGTTATTGGAGTGGAGAGGCAATGCAAGCCTGTGCCTCATCGCTGCCATTTTAGCCGAAACCAACAAGAGCGGCGCGGCTAACACTGTAGGGCAACGTAGATGGCAGCATACCAACGTAATCCACAGTCCGCAGATCACCGTTGAACCGCCATACTTAACTAGGAAAAAAACAAAAACTTCTACCACTGGCAACTCTCCGTCTCCATCAACTCCGCTTTGAACCAGATCCAACTACACAAACAATCACAATGGCCGATTTCAACAGTGTCGCTCAGCAGTTTACCGAGTTCTACTACCAGCAGTTCGACTCGGACCGCTCGCAGCTCGGTAACCTCTACCGCGACAACTCCATGCTGACCTTTGAGACCTCCCAGGTCCAGGGCGCCAAGAGCATCGTCGAGAAGCTCACCACTCTTCCCTTCCAGAAGGTCGTTCACCGCATCGTCACTCTTGATGCCCAGCCCTCCAACGAGGCCGGCGGAATCCTCGTCATGGTCACTGGTGAGCTGTTGATTGACGACGAGCAGAACCCCCAGAGATACGCTCAGGTCTTCCAGCTCTCCCCTGATGCCGGCTCTTACTACGTCTACAACGACGTTTTCCGTCTCAACTACTCTTAAGAAGGCCGTGCTTCTTTGAGTGCTAATACCTGCAATAGTTACTATGTTTGCTAGCTGAATTGTGATTTCTGTTTTTTCTTGACTATTGTGGCCTTGCGCAAGACAATATCACTTGTCTCCGTAGCTCGACTTCTTTAGGATGTACTTGCCGTAGCATTGACCGAGAAGCATTAAACTCGTCCACATCTTGATCCAATTGATGCGAGTCGAAGTTCGTGGCGCTGTTTTGAACACCACCTGCAACCAAACGTAAATAAGGGTTTTGTTGACGTGGGACAATCAGAACACTTCCCACATCTTCCATTATACCACTCAATTGCTTCTTTGCCATGTCTGACATTCCTCCTGTGCCTCCGCGGCCCTCTAGCAGAAACCAGGACGTAAGTGCTCACGCTTTTCTTTGTCAATTACTATTTCGCTAACGTTGCCAGGCTGAGCCTGTTCCCTCTATTCCTAAGCGCCCAGCCAATCGGCCGTCAAGAAAGAACCTTGATAGTGCAGTAGCAGAGCCAATTGCCGAAATAGAGCCTACTTTAGAATATGTTGGACAGCCTGCAATTCCTTCTCGACGGCCCGCAAAGTCAGTGTTGCCTGAGGATGCCTCTGTCACTATTCCTGTTGAACAAGATGTGAATTTGGATCCCGGAGTGCTAACTGAAGAGGTTCAGGCTGTACCATCAGTTCCTTCAAATCGGCCGCGAAAGGTACCTTCTGCAACTGAATCCGAATCTCTTGCGTCTAGCGTTTATCCTGACTCTGTGGAACCTTCTCCTGAAATCGAGGACTCACAGAAGCCTCAGGCTGTGCTCCAGGATCTTGCAGACAAGGTACCAGATCATGTAGCAGACTTTACAGAAACGCCAAAAGTCGGTGTCTTACCGACTGAATTTGGATCGGATGCAATTGGCAGCAGTCAAACAGAGGATAAAACAACAGCTCCAGCAGTACCTTCTGTGCGCCCAGTCCGCGCCATCGCAAGTCCTGTGGCCCGTCCAGAGGCGTCTACTCTATCACAAGTCCCCAGCATTCTGGAATCAAAAGAGGAAGCAGCCAGGCTTTCGGCTTCTGATGTCGCTTTTGATTTCAGTGATGGCTCATCCTCTACTTCTGCCTCTGTATCTGCCCCGCCAGTTGTACCCTCTACACGTCCAGCTCGACAAAAGACCGTTACACCAGAAGGGCCTGTCATTCCAAGTACGCGACCATATCGAGGTCCTTTAAAGGACGCTGTTACTGAATCTCATGTTGTAGCAAACGAGCCCGTGTCAGTAGGTATTTCTCCAGAGTTGGCTCCTCAGCTGCCCTCTACTCGCCCTGCAAAAAAGGAGTCATCTTTGAAAAGCAGCGAGGTCATCACTGGAGAAAATTTTGCTACAGCAGGCTCTACTGATTTTCAACCAATTGAAACTGCAAACAGCCCCGACTCCGCTCTGTCTACAACAGAGTCTATCTCTGTCGTAAATAGCTCCGTCGATTCGCCTTCAGAAAACATACCTACAATTCCTAAGCGACCCGCGCGTCCTGTTTCAGTTGTATTCGATAATAACCTCAACGAACAAGACACTTTGTCTAGCCAAAAAGAAGAACTTGGTTTTAAGGAAACTGAAAAAATCACTGATGATATTTCTGATGTCCCTACTGAAAGTCCAGAGACTGTCACCTCTAAACCATCTTTTGCTGAAAAAGAAAGTCCTGAGGAGGTGTCAGAAGACAAGCCTTTGTCTTCGACCGCAATATCTGAACCAAGAAAAGAAGGTGACATTGCGACAGAATCTAAGAAATCGGAAGAAACAGGTACAGACAGCGTCGAAATAAGTGAAGGTGTTCCTGAGGAGATTTCTGAAAACAAGGACAAGTCGATTGACTCTTCTGCTTTGGAACTCGAGTTGGAAGGAAAGCCAACTGCGAAAGAGGAACAAGTTCCTTTGGGCTCTGAATCTAGTGTTGCAAGCAAGAGTCCTGAATTGAAACCAGTGGCAACTTCCAGTGCTGAGAAAATCGATACCTCCTCAAAAGCCAGTCCACCAGTACCTGTCCACCCTGTTGTCCCGGCTCGCCCTACTCGCCGCCCTCCGCCACCTGTGAAACGGCCCTCCGTGGATACCGCTGGAGGTAAACAGCAGTCCTCTCCCGGTTTACCTGCTGTACCTCGCCGCCCTCAGAAGCTTGGCGGTGTGTCTGCTGCATTTGAAGCCAACGCGAACAAACCTCCACCTCCTCCAGTGAAGCCTAAACCTGTAGGCAAGCTCAACAAGGTTGGAGCATTGCAGGCGTCGCTATTCAACGATTTGAACAATGTTATTTCTAGGGGAGGCGTCCCTATGCCAGTGGGTGCACCCAAACCGCCTAGCCCTGAGAAGGAATCAACGGAGGATTCAGACGCTACCACGGCCGTCGAGAAACCCAAGGAAAATGATGCCAAATTATCAGACGTTCGGAGAGGGCGTGCGAAGGGCCCGCGTGGCCGTAAGTTGCCAACGGTGGCGAAGAGTGCATACTCTACTGTCATTACGGATGTCTGGTCCATTAGCCCTGATCATTTAGTAGAGCCTACAACAGAGTCTACAAAGGAGAAGGTTGATGTTGAGAGTGCTAGTCCACCGGCTGAACCTAGTATTGTGCAGGATGGAACCAGTGGTCAAGAGACTGATGTCGTCGAAGTTCCTGTAGAGAAGCCAATTTTGGCTCCTGGTGCTTTTGGCATTGCTGAAGAAAATACTCAAGAGCTTCCTCAAGTTTCGAATGAGATTACTAAAGATCTAGAGCATGAGGATGTTTCTGGCAAGGAATCGCACGCTGCTATTGACACGACTGACGCTACGACACAAGATCCTGTCGAGCCCGCATCAGAAGGTCCCTCGCTGCAAACCAAGCTTTCTAGCATTGTTGGTTCCATCAAGGATACTGTCTTGCCCAGCAAGTCAGAAGAGGCAGAAGATGGCGCAGAGGAAGTCACCGCTGCAGGTGTGGATGCCTCAGCACGCGCTACATTCGACGACCCGGTTACTGGCGTGTTTGGGTCCGGCAAGGCAGGGCCTGCCCAAATCGACACGACTGTGACAGAAAGCGACGAGATCGAGACCTCAGAACAAGCAATCTTGTCCACCTCGAATGAAGGCTCGTCTGAGTTACCTGGTGTCAAATCGGAATCCCCCGTGAGTCCAGACAGCGTATCTGTGGCGTCTCAGTCCTCAGACACTGGTGCCATTTCTAGCACACTTGTTTCTGAATTTGAAAAAGCTACTGACGTGCCATCTGAAATCCCCGACGATGCTAATGAGAAGTTTGTCGATACCGTTGACACCAGTGAAGTCCCAGCTGTTTTACAAAAGGGAGTCCCTACTACTCACACATCAGCTTCTTTGCCTGACCTGCCTGTGGATCTAACTAAGGAAGACGAGGACGTTGATGCGCAAGACGACGAGGTTGTTATCACCGATGTCTCGTCTCACCCAAATGCTTGAACCATAATTACTCGTTCATCTAGTTAAAAACATTATTTTATCCAACATATTATTTTCTTTTCATTTACCGATCTTTTGTCCCAAACATTTGTAACCCCTGAGTTAAGTCCTCGCATCATTCATGCTTACCCAGCTAGTTAGTCGATATTATGCTCTGCTGCTTATTTTCCCAAACGCGCCGTGCGTTGTTGTTCGTGCCGAGCGTCTGTGACGACCGTGCAGAAACCCCCTTTGCCAGCCAGGTTCAAACCCCAGGTTCGCAAGTTGGGTTTGTAGTGGAGATGTATAGACTGCGTGTATAGGCCTGCCGCTGGGGCCTCCACCAAAGCGAGCCAAGCCCAGCCAGGAACGCCAAAACCAAAAGGTCCCCCTTGTGTGCAACAATCACCAAAATGATCTCGAATCTTCAGACAAGAACAGGAGCAGCGATTGAAGGTGGCTTTGACTGGCTAAGTCGTTGGTGGTTGGGCAGTTGAGCATTCCGCAAAGGAAGGACTGGCTGGGCAGCTGAACAGAACGGAGCAAGACAAGAACGGAACAAGACAACACGCTGGTTGATCAACTAACCACTTGTACCGAGCCACAGCGCATAAGAAACTGTTACAGTGCCTCTCTCAGTACAAGACGCCATCCTCACTGCCAAATTCCTTTGCAAAACCGCTTGAAAACTCGGTGTTGACAATGGTTATTGGCGTTGTTTGTCTGTTCCTGAGCGTGGCTAGGCTGCGTATCTTGCGTACTATTTATCGTCAGTTGCGTTAGTTGCGTTAGTTGCGCTAGCTGTTGAACGCCATTCTAAACCTCGTCATGATTAGTCAGTTAATATATATGATTACATAATAAGGCGCAGAATTTGGTAGCAGCGACGTCCCAATACGGAAGGAATTGCTTTTTGCGTCCATAGCAGCTTGGCTATAAATAATTGCATTCCCGTTTGCATTGAAAATGGAGACTTTTTCGAGTTTTGCATTTCTCTTCTTCTTCCTTCTTTTCATCAGCACTTTCGTTCTTTTTGTATCATCCTCCACTTCCTCAGAGGCAGCGCGTCAGTCCTCTAGTTTCTCTCGTTTACCGTCTGTTTTTCCCGTGTTTCTGCTCGTCTGTTTTAATACCCTCTCTTGGACTATCAATCATGCTTTTCTCTTCTCTCGCCTTGCTCTCCGCAGCCACCGCCGTCCAGGCTCTCAATCCCATCACAGTCAATGGCAACGCCTTTTACGACTCCAAGACCAACGATCGTTTTTACATTCGCGGCGTGGATTACTTGCCTGGCGGATCATCCAACTTTTCCGACCCACTTGCCGACCCCGAGGTCTGCAAGCGCGACATTCCCTACTTTCAAGACTTGGGTCTCAACACAATCAGAGTCTACTCCATTGACAACTCTGCTGACCACGATGAGTGCATGGCTGCTTTGGACGAGGCTGGCATCTACCTGATTTTGGACGTCAACACACCCAAGAACTCCATCAACAGAGCCAACCCTGCCAACTCCTACAACACGGCCTACCTCCAGCATGTCTTTGCCACTATTGATGCCTTCAAGGACTACGAAAACACTTTGGGTTTCTTTGCCGCCAACGAGGTCATTAACAATGAAAACACCACCAACGGTGCCCCCTATGTCAAGGCCGTCATTAGAGACATGAAGTCCTACATCAAGGCCCAGGCCAACCGTACCATCCCCGTTGGTTACTCTGCCGCTGACATATCTGGCAACAGAATCCAGCAAGCCGAATACTTCAACTGTGGTTCTGATGACGAGCGTATGGACATGATGGGTATCAACGACTACTCGTGGTGCGGTGACTCTTCCTTCACCCAGTCTGGTTACAGTCAGAAGGTTCAGGACTACTCTTCCCTGACCAGACCCCTTTTCCTGTCCGAGTTTGGCTGCATCAAGACTGTCCCCCGTAAGTTTAGTGAAGTTGGCTCCATTTACAGCACCGACATGACCTCTGTCTTTTCCGGTGGTTTGGTTTACGAGTACTCTGAAGAGGCCAACGGATACGGTTTGGTCAAGATCAACTCTGACGCCAGCATCACCAAGAAGGACGACTACGACAACCTCAAGGACCAGCTCAAGTCCGTGACCAACCCCTCTGGTGATGGTGGTGCCAACACCAGCAACGACGCTTCCACCTGCCCTGACTACGAGGACGGTGTTTGGGAGGTTGACCCCAACTCTTCGCTTCCCTCCATGCCTTCTAGAGCCTCCAGCTTTATTTCCTCTGGTGCTGGCAAGCCTCTTGGTACTAACGGTCCCGACACCTCTGGTGGCGACGCTGGTGATGACCCCAACAACTCGTCTTCTGGCAGCGCTGACGCCACTGCTACTGCTTCTTCCTCTTCCTCTTCTGACGCCAGCTCTTCGTCTTCTGCCTCCAGCTCTGCTACCAGCTCTGGTGCTGCTGCAGGAGCCTACGCTGCCATTCCCACCCCCTTCTCTGCCGTTGTATACGGTCCTGTTGCAGTTCTTGTCTGTTCGCTTTTCCTCGGCTCTGTCCTGGTCGTCTAAGGACATTTTTAAAACGCTTTTTTTTTCTCGTCTCATTTCTTATTTGTACTATGGCTTACTAGCTGATAATTGTGTTTTCCTCCATCGATAATAAAGTTCTTGTCTTTCAACAACCCAGATCAGGTCCCGAGCTCGTCCAAATCAGCTGAAATCGCCAGACCCAATCTCGCATACAAATCGCTTGGCCTGCAAAATAAGCTTTTTTGGCGCGTGTTCTACGCAAAGTTGCTTATAGTGAGCTTATGTAATAATTTTGTGACCACTAATCTCCTATTTCAGACAAATACTGCGTAAACATCATCCCGGTATAGTATTATGGTCTGTTCTAAATGATATAATTAATTACATAACATGTTATTTTTGCGCTGTGGAATTTTGTCCATACTTTGAGATAGTTCACGTGACCACTCACATTTTTCACGGTACTCACTCAACTCACAAACCTTCCTGGCACATCCTTTTTTTTCCCTCTTTTCCCCTTTTCGCGCACCATCAACGACAATCCACATATCCAACATGTCTGCTGCTTCCAAGATTCTTAGCGAGAAGCCCTCCGAGCTTGAGCTCCAGGTCGGCCAGGCCCTCATCGACCTCGAGTCCACTGCCTCCGAGCTTAAGGCCCAGCTCAGACCTTTGCAGCTCAAGTCTGTCCGTGAGATTGAGGTCTCTGGCGGCAAGAAGGCCATTGTCGTCTTCTTCCCCCCTCCCGCCCTCCAGTCCGTCCACAAGATCCAGGCTCGCCTTACCCGTGAGCTTGAGAAGAAGTTCTCTGACCGCCACGTTGTTTTCCTCGCCGAGCGCCGCATTCTCCCCAAGCCCGGCCGCAAGAACAGACAGACCCAGAAGCGCCCCATTTCCCGAACCCTCACCGCCGTCCACGACCGTATCCTCGAGGATCTCGTCTTCCCCACCGAAATCATTGGCAAGCGCGTCCGCTACCAGGTCGGCGGCTCCAAGCTGCAGAAGGTCATTTTGGACAGCAAGGACTCTGCCGTTGTTGACTACAAGCTCGAGTCTTTCCAGGCCGTTTACAACAAGCTCACCGGCAAGCAGGTCGTTTTCGAGATCCCCGCTGCCCAGGGTGAGGTTTACTAAATCCGACCCCCTCAACGAAAGAATATGATATAGGAAAGAGACACAAAAAAATTAAGAAAAAGTTTCACGAAAGATGACAGTCTACTATTATCGACTGAAGTGGTTTTATATGGAGGATAATGCCGTAACATGTGTGGTACAATTGTAATATGAACTATGCGTGTTTCCAAATTGCAAGAGTATTTGCGGTATTCAGATCTGTTGGCTTTGGCTGTATTTCGTAGGCACCTTGGCGTCATTTTGCTCAAATTCAGATAGTCACGAATCAGGAGTATTATTTATGGTCGCAATATGGTTGGATGACGGGCCAGGATGGTTACGCAGTCAACCCTGACAATCTCAACAACAGAAAAATAACATCCAGCTAGGTGAGATCCAGTTCAAGTTTTTAGAAAGTCTGTATGCGCCGAGTAAGCTACCGTCCAGAGTAAGGCAAATGTAGCCTACTAATCAAGTGTTTCTGTGCTATATAAATTCAAGGTTGATGTATGTAAGTATCATCGCATTGGATTTCAGGAAATTTCCAATCAGGATTTAATAATACACAAAATTAAACTTTCTCTTTATTCTATGAAGACTATTAGGCCTACAAGTTTATACACCGGTGTCCAATTTGTGGATACACAATGCGAGCTACCCACTATAGATAGCAAACGGCCCCGACGGAACAGCATTCTACGCTGAGTTATATTTGCAGACAAAGCTAAATTTATTTCTTGAAGTTTCATGAGTTTGTGCAATACACGTCCATGAGTAAAAAGACGACAGAGTGGTCAAGTTCTGGCCCTTTTCTTTCTTACTAAACCAGGGCCCTCGCTTGACAAATTCGACAAGCCCAGCCTGCGACCTGAGACAACCCGGTGCCAATACAATCCGTATATAATATTCCGCTGCCTTGTCCGCCAAGAACGAACAAAACGTCAACCAACGTCGCCTCCAAACCAGATCCAACAAAAACCGCACTTCTTTTTCCCTTTTCTTCTCCTTCTTCTCTCTACCGCCCAACTTCGACACGTACACAATAGCCTAGACCATCGCTCGCCATGTACTTCGAAGACCGTATTAACCAGATCTACTGATACCTAGATCATGTCCACTCAGGTCGAGCCAGCTCTCTTCCATGTTTTAGGAAAGCACCCTGCAGCATGGTCAACTTGTGCAGTTGTTGTTTACTATCTGGTCATACTATTTGCGTTTGTCTTTGATAAAAGAGTATACGAAATGAATTACAGGAAGTTGCTGGTGCGATTTATGTAGCGTCACAAATACGCCCAAGGAGAAATAGCTGGTATTTTAGCTATTTTCAAAAAATTTATATGCAGCTTTACATGTAGCTGATTGTCTCAATATTTACAAATTTATTAAATAAGTTTTTATAGCAACATTTAAAACGTTGAGAATGGGTTCCAATCTTAACGCGCTTCATGAGTTGTTCTCGACCAAGTAAGCAAGTGCAACATATGCACAAAATCACTCAAATACATTAAAAAGTATTAACGTAAGTATAAATTTGGTATTGCTTTTGGTTTCACAAAGCACAGTAAGCCGATATACTAGCCCATTAAATACCTAGAACAAAGCTAAAATATACCGCATTAGATTTTCTAAATCTTGCGATCAGAATTCTTCTGTAGGGATTCGGAAGGAAGTCCCCAGGATGAGTGTAGGGACTCGGAAGGAAGTCCCTAGGATGTCTGAGAGTTAGCCAGAACATTATGGATGTTCTGGAAGGAATCTTGATTGAACGTCAATGACGGTAGTGTAGGGATTCGGAAGGAAGTCCCTAGGATGTTTGAGAGTTAGTCAGAACATTATGGAATGTTCTAGAAGGAACCTTGATTGGACGTCGATGACGTCGAGGAACGAATTCGGTCAAATGTAAACAAACATTGAAGTCTTGTTTACATTTATTTGTCATTGTTTGTTATTGTTTGTGTTAGTTAGAAAAGTATATAAG
>JAJMHN010000177.1:0-34025 GCA_030566025.1 Geotrichum cucujoidarum
CACAATACGAGCTTGGCTCTTGGGTTTGCGGAGAACTTGAACTGGAGTTATAAGTTATTAACTAGCTTGTATTTGGATTTCTTGAAAACGGTCATAAAATGTACAAAAATGTTCTTTTAATTAAGCGTGCAGGGCCTTCTCCACAACTTTCAGGCACTCCACGACAAACTCGTCCTCGCCTCTAGGCGCCACCAATTGCAGAGCAATAGGTGCATCCTTGTATGTCTCGGGACTGTATCGCTTGTAGTAGTCCTCATCTTTAGGATTGAGGGGCTTGTAGTCCACGTATGGAACGTCCTTTTCCTGATCAACAAAGGTGACGGGGAAGGTAATGCCAGGGTAGTCCAAGAGGTTCCACTGCGAGGTGTAGCCCCAGTAAGTTGTGGTGCCATGGGGTTGCGCAGCGCCAGGGCCCGTGGGACATACCAGCACGTCAATTCCGCTCTTGGCCCAGTGCTCGTTGTAAGCGTCGCGGTACTCGTACTTTTCGCAGTTGAGGGACCAAAGGTCGCGGATGCTGAGTGGCTTGACGTTGGGATTCTCGGTCATGATGAACTTGGAAAGCTCCATGACGGGCTCGCCGGTCTGTTCCAGCAAACTGCGCTTGAAGTGGCCACCGTCTTCAAAGTATAGCGATGAAATGATGCGCCAGGCCTCGTCCTGCTTGTATGGAGTGAAGGGAACGACCTCGATTTCAATGCCGTCCACGGAGCCAGCGGCCTTGAGCTTGGCCTCGACTTCCTTTAATGCTCTAGCAACAGGGGGTTGAGGGGTCACGACCTCGTCACTGAACAAGACACCGATTTTCAGTTTTTTCACTCCGTCCATGGCGAGCTCTGGGTTCCATGGAGTAGCGGTTAGCTCTCTTCTCACCTTCCATGGCTTTGCTGCAATAATGACTTTTGTGAGAAGGTCAGAAATGGCAAGGGTACGGCCCATGGGGCCAATGGTGCCAGCAATGGCCTCACTACCGGGACCGGGCATGAACAAATCGCCGATGGGGAGTCTGCCGACAGTGGGCTTGAATCCATAGGCACCTTGCATGGAAGCGGGCCCACGGATTGAGCCACCAATGTCTGTGCCTAAACCAACACACGACGAGTGGAAACCCAGCGACGCACCTTCACCACTCGAGGATCCACCACAGGTGAGATTCGTGTTGAAGGGGTTCTTGGTAACACCGTGAAGATATGAAGAGCCCTCCAAGTGCATCAAAAACTGGGGCTGTGTTGTTCTTTGGTAAAACACGGCACCAGCGTCTTTCAATATGGGCACAATGGCAGACGTGTGTTCCATGAAATTGTCAAGCAACGCAGTGAATGAAAAACAATTCCGAAAACCCTTGAGGGCAATGTGGTCTTTCAAGGAAACAGGCAAACCATGCAATGGTCCAACCGTCTTGCCATTTTCTTCGAGATACTTGTCGAGGTACTCGGCTTGCTCGTAGGCCATCTTGGGCAAGAACTCTGTGACGCAGTTTAGAGCTCGTTGACCAAGTACACTGGCGCGCATGTACGCAGCAGCCACCTGCATGGCAGTATACTTTTTGTCAGCGATTTCCTTCAACAAGACAATTGGGTCGGTTTCAATGATGGTGTAGTCAAAGGGGTTGAGGTACTCCTTGGGCAGGCCAGTGACGTTGAGGGGGAGGGGTTCTGGGAGCGGATCAAGGTGTTTCGAGACAAAGCCCTCGGCGGTGGGGAAGTACTTTTCGACCTCGGCCATGGAGGCATCGCGGTAGGACGCGAACTTTGCGGCATTGATTTCCCAAAGGGCTTTGGATTCTGACGACGACATGTGTTTGCTGGAGTTGTGATGGGGAAAGATAAGGAGAGGAATGGCTTGTAGCTATGAAGGAAGGAGGAAGTGGCCAAAGAACTCGCAATCGAGTATATTTATACTTTTTGCCCTTCAATCCCCGACGCAGAAACTTATCTCCTTACTCCGCCTTTATCAGCGGGACTGGTCTGGGCCTTGACAAATGCCGCTGGGGGGGGGCTCTGTCTGCACCGTGGCCGGATCTGTCTCTCCGCTTGGGGGTGCGATTCGCCTCGACTCGACCTGCTCGTTTTTTTAAGCGCCATCTGGAACTGCCCGATTAGGCAAGTTGGGAGGTTACAGAGTATTGGGTCACCCACCGCAGTAATGTTCCGCCGTGCCATTGATTGTGTGCCTCGAGGAAGTCTGGTTTTATTCACGTTTTTTATTCACGGTCGCGTCTGCGCTCCGAGTCTGCAACTCTACATCAATGCCAGGTCTGTGAAGTGCTTTCTACGGCGATTGCATCCTAGACCTTGCAGACTAGTGCTGGTATTTTGCTGGTGGTGTCTACCTGTAGAGTGGCATATCGCAACGTGCTCAGCGCCAACGCGCGGCAGTTGAAGCGCGCGCTTATCAGCAACGCTTTTGACAGCCGCAGAGGTGCCTGACTAGATTGAAAACACGGTTTGTCGTTCTTGATTGGCCGTCTGCGTCGGCTTGTTTCCCTTTCGGCGGCTCGATAACTCTTTTTCTACGGTTCTGATTAGACTGCGACTCTTGCTTACGGATCATCAGCAATTCATGGCTGGTCTCGACAACTCCAGAGACGGAGCAAATGCCGCTGATAACCCGTCAGTTCCCAACTGCCTAGACATGTGCTCGACGGCTTTCCGCTTATCCGAAGCCACATTTTGCTAGGATAACTGCACAAACTGGAATATTCCGAATTCGCCGTTTAGTTTCGAGTTGGTTATGGCGCAAACAAAATGGTTTGATTGATGGAATGATTGGGGCGTTGGGCTATCAAAGGTCTCGGATGCAACCTTCCGACATGCCCAAGATCGCATCCGATATGCATGTCACATGACCACGACTACTATAACAAGTTGTCAAGCCAAGAAATCAATGATTTACATTTCATGAAATACACGTCCAACATGCTTTACTCTCTTAAAACCTTCTCCACAATCTTCAGTCCCTCAATCAACAACTCGTCTTCGTTGCGGGGCGCGACCAATTGAAGAGAAACGGGTGCGCCCTTGTAGACTTCCGGCTGGTACCGCTTGTAAAAGTCCTCGTCTTTAGCATTCAAGGGCTTGTAGTCCTTGTATGGAACGTCTTTTTGCTGATCGACAGTCGTCACGGGGAACGTGATGGCGGGGTAGTCGAGCAGGTTCCACTGCGAGCTGTAGCAGAGGTAGTTGCTGGTGCCGTGGGGCTGCGGTGGGCCGGGGATTATGGGGGCAACGAGCACCTCAATGCCGCTGTCTGACCAGTGCTGGTTGTAGGCGTCGCGGTAGGCGTACTTTTCGCAATTGAGGGCCCACAGCTGCTGGATGCTGAGCTCCTTGACGTGGGGGTTCTCGGTCATGATGAACTTGCTGAGCTCCATTAATGGCTCGCCGGTCTTGTCGAGCAATTCGAGGAACCCCTTGCCGCCGTCCTCAAACCATAGCGATGAGATTATGCGCCAGGCATCTTCGTGTTTGAAAGGAATGAAGGGGACCACCTCAATCTCAACGCCGTCTACCGTGCCAGCGGCCTTGAGCTTGGCTTCAACTTCCCTCACGGCTCTTGCCACAGGAGGCTGCGGAGTCACAATCCCGTCGCTCGCCAATACACCCACCCTCAATTTCTTCTCCAAATCCTTGGCTACCACTTCAGTCTGCCATGGAGTCGCAGACAACTCACGCCGTAGTTTCCAGGGCTTTGCGCCAATAACCGTCTTGACCACCATCTCCGCAATGGCCAGCGTGCGGCCCAACGGGCCCAGCGTGGCCTGGATCGCCTCGCATCCGCCAATGGGGGCAAAGAGGTCCATGAACGGCAGTCTGCCCACTGTGGGTTTGAACCCATACACACCTTGCATGGACGCAGGCCCGCGGATCGAGCCACCGATATCAGTGCCAAACCCGACGCACGACGAGTGGAACCCCAGCGAGGCGCCCTCGCCACTCGACGATCCCCCAGAGGTCAAAGAGGTGTTGAACGGGTTCTTGGTGGTTCCGTGCAGCATGGAGGTGCCCTCAATGTGCATCATGAACTGGGGCTGGGCCGTTCGTTGGTAAAAGACGGCGCCTGCGCCTTTCAGAATAGTGGCAATTGCGGAGGTATGGCTTGTTCTATTTTCCAGCAAAGCCGTCGACAGGTAGGTGCTTCTGTGGCCCTTGAGTGCGATGTGGTCCTTTAGCGACACTGGCAAGCCGTGCAAAGGTCCAACGGGTTGGCCATTTTCTTCAATGTACTTGTCAAGGTATTGGGCTTGCTCGTATGCCATCTCGGGAAGGAACTCAGTGACACAGTTCAGCACCCGCTGGCCAAGTACACTGGCGCGCATGTAGGCAGCCGCCACCTGCATTGCAGTGTATTTTCTCGCAGCGATTTCCTTGAGAAGCTCAATTGGGTCTGTCTCAATGATGTTGTAGTCAAAAGGGTTTAGGTATTCCTTGGGCAGGCCGGTGACGTTGAGCGGTAGAGGGTCCGGTAATGGGTCGAGATGTCTTGAAACGAACCCCTCAGCGGTCGGAAAGTACTTTTCGACTTCAGCCATGGAGGCATCGCGGTAAGCAGCAAACTTGTCGGCATTGACTTGCCAAAGCGGTTTTGTTTCTGAAGACATTATTATGCAATTGCAAAAGGCGGTTACTTGTTCATCAACGTCGTGGATAGTTGTATGTATTTATATAAATAACTGTCTTGGTTCCTGGGCTTTCTCTCCAAGTAGAGCCCCCACTATGCTCGGTCGACGTATTCCAGCTGCACTTGTTGAAAACTTGGGGTTATCAAATAGTAGATACGAATGCTAGTTACTCATCATGCCGTACCGAAACCCCGCTAAAGTTGGGGTTGCAATGCGCATATTTAAAAGAATCAATGTTCTGGTGAATATCAACGCAATTATCAAGTTAGAATATGACGTTTTTTCACTTGCAAGGCGCTCGCGCATTTGTTTGGTTCACCAAGCACAGAAGAATGACCATGGACACTAGCGTTGCAGATAATACTGGTCAGTGTTTGTCTACTTGTGAGTTCCCTTCTCGAGTACTTGGATTGAAATCCAATCAATTTTTTAATGACGGCCCGTACAAGTTCTGAGAGCCGATTGTTCATCTAGTTATGCAAAGCCATAGTTTTTGGAATTACTCGGCGGTCGGGCCTTGGTTTGTTCAATGTACGCGCTCAAGACGAGCAAGGTGCCAAAGCCTGGTCTGCCTTGAAATTGAGCGGTAATAATTGCACAGCAAAGTCTTGACATTATTCTCAGCAGGCTCTCAGAAAGTGAACAGTGCGTTTCCCCCTCTTGTATGACCGGAAATGCCGTCATTGCCACCCATTTGCGCGGGGATTTGTCGCTCATCGGCCGGTAGTTATGAAAATGAGCCCGTCAGTCAGTTGTATGTGCATTACTGGTGTACTAAGTATGCACGCACTCACGCACTAGGTTCGTCCTCACTATCTGGTTCATCACCGCCGTCGTCTGATTCTGTGCCATTGATCAGTCTGTCCATGATTCTGTCTTCAGCCCGCTCGGTCATGTCCCAGCCATAGGTCCCCATGCTCACCCTGTAAGTTCCCTCAATCGTGTGCACCCCTTCCTGCCTTAGCATGTCGACCTGTCTGTCCCGTGCCGTTCTGTCTTCCCTGGTTACGATATGGCCGCCGCTCCCAATCACTCGCCACCATGGCACAGTGGTATGATCGAACGTTGGACCAGAGTCGCTGTCGTCGTGGTCGTCAGTGGTTGATCTGTTCCGGCGACTGCGACTGTCGTTGGGCAGGTTGCGGAGTGCATAGCCGACCTGGCGGGCGTTGCGTGGAGCACCAATCAGTTTGGCTATATACCCATACGTCGTCACTTTGCCGTGCGGTATCAATTGGATAGCGGTGTAAATTCTATTGTAGTGCAATTCAGCCTCCGTCGCCATGATTTTGTGCTTAGTCGGATGGGTTGTCAAGGAACTAGAATGGTGTATTACGGAGTAGTGAAACTTTTACAAGGTCTTTTTTTAGGGCATCACAATGAAAACTTTTTGTGTATATTAAAGCTATACCGAGTCATTAACAAAACAAGAAAAAAGTTGAAACATGAAATAAATAGCACGAAACACAAGTGAGTAGGCGTGTTGCATTTAGATGTTCAACTTGGTTCTGCGCCAGTGTCTTCTCTTGGCGTTGTATCTAGGGAAAAGTTGTTAGTTCGGAGGACCTTCTTGTTGGTGGTGGATATGAGAAAAAGGCTTACCTGATGGTGGTATCAGTCTTGAAGCGGAACCACTGGGGGAGAGGTCTGTTCTGCTTGGAGGCCTTGGCAAGCTTGAGCTTGGTCTTGAGGGACTTCTGGGAGGGCATTGTTGGCGAATGTGTTGTGTGGGTTGGTTCGACGAGGTGAAAGATCAAGAAAAAGAGTTGGTGAAGAAAGTCTTTCACAGCCAAAAAATAGGCCCTTCCGTAAAGGGAAATTTATTTTCCCCTTTAAGGAAATTTTGATCATGTGATTTTTTACAGCCTTTTGCTAGAAAAAAGGCCCAGTTAGGGCGCCAACCCTAAATCTAAGACGTGACTGCTTTTCTGGGTTCCTTGAGTGTTGGCCTTTTTCCCAGGTTGGGTAAATTTTCAAAAGTCTTTTTTACCTCCTTCAACAACCTCCTCAGTTTACATCACATCCACTCAAACAACCGCACACAATGACTCGCACTTCTGTTCTCGCTGACGCCCTCAAGTCCATCACCAACGCCGAGAAGACCGGCAAGAGACAGGTCCTCATCAGACCCTCTTCCAAGGTCATCATCAAGTTCCTGACCGTCATGCAGGCCCACGGCTACATTGACGAGTTTGAGTACGTCGACGACCACCGCTCCGGCAAGATCGTTGTCCAGCTCAACGGTCGTCTCAACAAGGCCGGTGTCATCTCTCCCCGTTTCAACGTCCGCATTGGCGACGTTGAGAAGTGGGTCACCAACTTGCTCCCTGCCCGTCAGTTTGGTTACATCATCCTCACCACCTCTGCTGGTATCATGGACCACGAGGAGGCCCGCCGCAAGCACGTTGCCGGTAAGATCCTCGGTTTCTTCTACTAAGCAGTACGAGAAACTCAACTTAAAAAGTTCTTTATTTGCTTTTCTTTTTTTATCTCTCTTCTCACTTTCGTCTCCTCTCACCCATCATGACTTGATTCCCTCCTCATTCCTCTTTTTGCGTTTTGATTTGTTTTTGTAATAATGAAGGTTTTTATGCTAGCTTTACTTCAATGGATCCAAGTTCTTGGTTGATTTGGAAATCGTTAGAGTGTGTTCGGCTAGCTGTGAAGGAACGGTGGTCTTGTTATTCGTGCATCTCTTGCTTGTGCGTGTACATTTGTACGTGTGCAGTAGTGTTGCGCGGTCAGATCTATCTTTACACTGCCAGGGAAGGCGTAGACTTTTACTTGTCGTAGCGAGTGTTTGCTCTGGCCAGCGATTGCTGCTTCCAGAATCTTGTAGACCAGGAGATGACCTCTCTGTCGTGAATCACGCACACCATTGTTAAATGGCCGGTACGATCACTTGAACTGCTGCTCGAGCTGAATCAAATTCAATCAATTGGTATTTTGACAGTGTTGGTCTTTAGACTCTTCACAAAAATCGCTGTTACTTGAATTTTGTGCTTTGCGCGTTTGACTTCCAAGGTTTGCAAAATACCTGATCTTGTCTCAAGTTCTCACAACTGCCTCTTCGCAGTAGTTACTTTTTCTGTGTGGTGCTCCCTTGCCTGTGCCAAAACTCCCATTTCTCACCACCGCCCGCACAATCACATTTACCAACTACTCTACTTCTTGCATTACCTCCGCCAACTCCAACCATATATCAGACGCAATGGCTGACGTACAAGATGTTGAAATGAGGGACGATGCTCCTTGTAAGTTTTTTTTCTGCGTTCAATGCGCGCGTATCGCTGTGGATGGCAACTAACAATTTGTGTGTGTGTGAACAGCCGAAGAGAAGCAAATCGAAAAGAAGGGAGCCAACAAGGCATCGAAAAAGAGATTTGAAGTGAAGAAGGTATGCGCCGATTGCTCGTATGAGCTTTTCTATTGTTCAATGGCGTTAAGAACGCGTCTTTTCCTGTGGAGTTTGTAACTAACAAGCATTGTAGTGGAGTGCAGTGGCGTTTTGGGCATGGGGTAAGTTGATTCCAAAGCTCGAGAGCGCGGTTTTCGCGTCTTGATCCGTGACCACTGTGTTTGCTTGAGATCCCTTCATTCTGTTCTTTTCCGCGTCTTGCTAACCTCGTTTTTACTAGACATTGCTGTCGAGACATGCGCCATTTGCCGTAACCACATCATGGAGTCGTGCATTGACTGCCAAGCCAACCCCAACTCCAACACTGCTCACGAATGCAAGGTCGCTTGGGGCATGTGCAACCACGCTTTCCACTTCCATTGCATTTCCAGATGGCTCAACCAGCGAAGCGTGTGTCCCCTTGACAATAGAGAGTGGGAGTTCCAAAAGTACGGATCCTAAGCAAGGGCTGTTGCTTGCCTGTCACGGAGTGCTGTATCAAAGTCTTCAGTTCCTTTGATCCCTGCTCTTTGGCTCTTGTAAAGGCCCGTTTCACCTGCTCCTGTTGTTGCTTTTGTTTGTTCACGTTTATGAGATCTAAGTTCCCTACGGCTGTTGTTTGACCCGCCCTTTTTTATGTATTCCCTCCTCTCTCTCATCATTAAATCCATGTTACGAACCGTGCCTTCTACTTGCCTCTAATCTCCCTGTCTTGCCGTCTCCAAGAACTGTCTTGCTTAAGACCAACTTTCAGGCCGTGAGCCACGTAAAAAATCCAACTTGTTGTAGGTATCACAAGTGCCATGTCATGGTAAAACAAACACCATACAAAATCACGCCCACATCCTCCTTTCCTCCTTCTCTACCCCAATTTTTTTGTCTCTTCTCTTCAATCAGCTTGCTTTTACATTTTTTACAATCCTTCATTATTGATTATTTGTTTTTGTTTTTTTGTTTGACTTCATCATGTCCGGATCTCTTCAGCGCCGAGATCGATACATCCCAAGCTCCACCAGCCCTTCCCGGTTTCACATTGAGCCTCCAAAGCAGCTAGCAATTGTCAAGAAGAATCAAAAGAAAACTCGGGTAGCTTCTTCTGGTGTTGCGCTCAATGTGCTCCCTTACGACTCATTCTCTGTCGAAAGCCCCGCCATTTACACTGTGGCCGGATTGGAGCACCACGACGAAAACCCTTCACCAAGAGTCCCTCCCTTCCTCGGTGCTTTGAGTCATGTTTCTCCTAGCCCTCCAACCAATTTGGCTTGGAGCCGGCCACTGATGCCCATCCACCAAGAACAGGATGAAGGCACCGAGGGAAAGTCCGAGAACTTGACCATCAGCAATGAGTACGAAAGTATTGTTGCAGATGCACTGGGAGTAGACAAACCAAGGGTCTTTCATTACAACACCATTGAAAACAAGAAAAGAAATTTTCAAAGTTATGCTGGTAGCAATAGAGACTACTTGTCCCGACTGGAAGCTCCTGTGACCACCCCGAAGAAGGTCAGAAAAATCATTTCACACATTCCTTACCGCGTACTTGATGCACCTGGCCTTCGCAATGACTTTTACTCCAACCTTGTTTCGTGGTCTTCGAAAACTGGCAAAGTTGCCGTCGGACTTGCAGACGAAGTTTTTGTGTGGAGTGAAAAGGAAGGTGCGCGACAGTTTGACATTCCCAAACAACACGGTGATGTGACTAGCGTGGTCTTTTCCTGTGGAACCCTTTTGGCTGTGGGCTTTCGCGATGGATCCGTTTTCACGGTTGACTTGGAGACAGAGCTTGTTACGTCAATTTACCAGCATGGGGAAGCTATTTGCTACTTGTGTTGGTTTCCAAAAGACAGCTCTAAGCTCTTGGTTGGAGATGAGAACGGAAATGTCATCTATCTGCAATTGCAAGCTGTAAGCAACTCAACATCGTCAGTTGTTAGAAAAGTGCTTGGCATGAAGAGCCATACTCAGCAAGTATGTGGTAAGTGGAAAGACAAGAGAAGGCATGATGGTTTTTTCCAATAACTAACTTTTTTTAGCAATCACATTCAGCCCGGACCAATCGCAATTAGCAGTAGGCGGAAACGACAACATGGTGACGATATGGGACGTTAGTGACTGGTCTCAGCCAAAGTTGATTCACCGCCTTGCGCACAAGGCTGCGGTAAAAGCTCTAGCCTACTGCCCTTGGTGCCCCTCACTCCTGTGCACGGGAGCCGGCTCACAAGACCGTACAATTCGGTTTTGGCACACTCGGTCCGGAACTCTCATCAAAGCGCACAGTGTGCAAGGGCAGGTCACATCTCTGGCTTGGTCCAAGCACCATCGGCAGCTTGCTGCTACTTTTGGCTTTTCTGGCAATGAGAGCCCCGCGCTCTTGAGTGTGTACTCCTTCCCAAAGTTCCAACCCCTCATCCAGGTTCCCACACAGGTCTCACTTCGGGTTTTGTCATCTGTTCTCTCTCCTGACGGTGGGTGCATTTGCGTGGCGACCAACGATGAGACCGTGCGGTTCTACGACCTGTGGTCTGTGAAATCCAATCTGGTGCCCAATTGCGGGCCGGTCGCTGGAATGAACTTGTTTGGAAGTGACCTTATCGGTATGATTGAAGATATGGACAAGCAATGTGATGGAATCCGTTGAAAGAAAAAAAAAAAAAAAAGAAGAGAAGAGAAGAAAGAAATAAAGAAAAATTAGTATGCTTTAATAAATAAGAAAAAGAAAAAATGCAATAAAAATATGATCGTAGTCTTGACCACATCAAGCAGGAACACCCTCATACTGGCTCTCTGTAAACTTGTTTATAAGCTTCCTAAACCCCTTTTCATTGTGGCGCACGGGAATCATTCCAGTTTGCAAAAAGGCAATAAGCACCAGCAAGAAGAACGTAATCGTGACGGCAATGGACAAGAGCGCAACTTTATTGCGGTTCCATCGCGACGGGTTGTAGGGGCACTTGGCGTCGGGCCCGCCCACGACCCAGCAGTCCGAGATCTGGAGCGAATTGAGGTCGATCCAGATCGGGTAGGGGATGGTTCCATTTCCGTTGCTGCTGCCACTATCGGTGTTACCGCTGTCGCTGGAGACGATGCCGTTGGCGGCGGCAAGCTGGATGCGAACAGACGTGTCCTGCAGCGCGGAGCTGGGGACGCCGAACTCGACAGGGTACTCGGCGGTGATGGTCGTGCCGTTGGCGAGGGTCGTGGTCACGGTGTGGGACGGCGGGCACGACGCCGGCGCGTCAAAGTACGACGAGTTGGCGCCAAACACCCAGGTGTAGAGCAGCGTCTGGTCCATGACCTCTGCGCCGTCGTCGTCGTCGTTGTTGTCGTTGCTGTCGGTAAGGGTGGCGTACTGTGTCGGCAATACGAGCCGGCACAGCGTCGGGAACTTGTTGTAGCAGTTGGACACGCGCCAGCCGGCCTCGTCCAGCACTGCGCAGCGGTAGAGCCGTGTGTCGTGGTTGTTATCAACGCTCTGCAGCGTCGGCTCCCACACGGGGGTGTCGAGCGGCGCCGGTTGGTCGGGCGCCCAGCTCCAAATGGCGCTGTTGGCGAGGGTGACGAGGTTCGAGAGGTTCTGGGCCGCAAGCGGGGAGCTGACGACGGGGAGGTACCCGCAGGTAATGTAGGAGGCGATGGAGGATTGGGTGAAAGGCGCGTCGTCCGAGTCGGCAATGAAGACCCACTTGTTGCCGACACCCGACGGCGCGATTGCGTCTGGGTCGTCAAAGGCGTAGGCCGACGAAGTCGCCATTTCTGTCAGGTTGCCGATAAAGTCGCTGGAGGAGAGGCTGAGGCAGGCCGGCTCGTCGGTGCTGTTGGTGTAAACGACGGCGCGCTCAATGTATGACACGCCGCCAGTAGCTCGATTCACGTCCGTTTCGTTCGACTCCGGGTCCAGCCTAACAAACAGCCGGTCCTTGTCATTATCCAAGAACGAGCCTGGGTAAGACGTGTCGGCCCGCAAAGTGTAGTTTTCAGCCGAGATGAAAATGCGCTTGTTCTCTTCAAAGAGGAATCGGCTGGATAGGGGAAAGCCCTTGTCCAGATCAAGGATCTGAGAGCTCTGGGCGTATGTGTGCCCACTTTCACGGTCGTGCATCAAGTCCATGGGCGTGTAAAGCGCGCTGCCGAACGTGTTGTACATGAGGCTGCTGAGCTCCGCTTGCTGGGCTTTGGGCTGTGACTGGGTATCTGTCGACAGCGGGGTCCCTAGCGAGTGCAGGCGCAAGTAGCAGTGCAAGACACTCATGACAAAGTCAGAGGGCGTGGCTGCAATGTAGCCGTAGATCTGGTCGAGCAGGTCTTGCAACCCGACGTTCGAGCACGTCACGCCGTTCAGTGTCTGCTCGTCAGTCTCCAGCACGCCATCGGTATCGTTCGCCGTCGTCGTCTTCGTGGTCCCCTCGCTCCCCAGCATAAACGGGCACAGCTGCCAATACCGCCCGTTCTCGTTCCAGTACAGGTCAATGTGCAAGCTCTTGTACCCCAGATACAAGACCTGCCCGACCTGCGCAACAGACTCGCGCGTGTAGCCCTTGGGCTGGAAAAGTGTCGGCGTCATGTCAAAGTTGAGGAAAATGGCGTCCATGATGGTGAGGTTGGCGGCCACGTCGCGTTGCGAAATGGATTGCAGCGAGGTCAGCGTCGTGACCGCTTGGCACTGCGAGTCGTCGAACCCAGCGCAGATGCTGTCCTGGGGGTACGCTGCCTGAACTGGGAGGGGCCCCGTCGTGAATACCCCGGCCAGAAGTAGGGCTATCGTGGGGTAGAGCAGCATTTATAGACTGGGGCTGGGCAAGAATGGTATGGGGCGAACTTCATTGGGAGGAAGACTGGATTTCTAAACATTGGGACTTGAAGAAGTAGGCAAACGAGATGTCCTATTTTTTCACCATTATGAAATGTAACTATTTGTAAATGCAGAAAAAAGTAAATTGTTAAGAATACAAAAATACACCAGATCATTGCTCTAGAGAAAAAAAAAAATAAAAGGGGTAATAATTAATACAAATCACAGTTTTAAAAAGAGTCAAGAGGTAGAGTTTTGAGCTAGACCTTTTAGAGAGCGACTTCGGCCATATCGTCCTTCAAGAGATCGACCTCGTCGTCACTATCAGCCTCGTCGGAGATCTTGATCTCGCTGGCATCTGCGGTCTTGTCCTCCTTGGCCTCGGCCTCATCCTCGGTCTCCTTCTTGTCTTCAGCGACAGGCTTGGACTCTTCCTCCTTGTCCTCCTTCGTGGTTGTGGGCTTATCCTCCTGCTCGGTCACAGCATCTTCCTTGGCTTCTTCCTTTTTCGGCTCAGCGACGGTTTCAGTCTTGGAATCTGACTTAGAAGTTTCTGGCTCCTTGGTGTCGTCGTCTTGTGCCTCGTGCACCAATGACTTTTCAGCAGCCTTGGGCTCAGCAACAGCTTCCTCCTTTTTCGTGCTGGCAGAGGATGGCGGGGGAGACGTTTTCGTCAAGCCGGCGGAAGGCAAGTTTGTGGTAGAAGCCATGGGCGAAATAAGACGACCCTCCTTGGCCAATGAAGGAACTTGGTTGGGACGTCTAAAGTTGCCGCTGACATTGCGGCCAGGAACAGGGTTGCCAGAGCCGGGAGTCGACGAGTTGCGAGGGGAGATACGGGCACCAGCAGGCAAGTTAGTTTGGCTGCCAGGGCGGCGAATGTTGGGTCCCTGGTTAGGACCGGGCTTGCGGTTCTGTCTCTCCAAACGTTCAGCACGGGATCTCAAAACGTCAAAGTAAGGAATGAGACGGCCGTTGGAGGCACGGAAGGTGAGCTCACCGACCTCGGTCTCGTCAACAATCAAATGATCGCCATTTTCCAAATCGTCGGCAAAGGTCATGAGGAAAGCAGCCCAAGAGGGAGCGACAACGTATTTTCTATCAAACTCACGGCCAAAGATAATCACTTGACCCCATCTGCCCTTGGGGCCCGGTGCAAGATCAACACCAATGTTGTTGCCCAAGTAGTCGCTGATTAGGGGGATCCAGCCTGGGTGAGCGTAAACGCGCTGAATGGCGCCTTCGGGGACGGACTCTTGGTGATCCAGCCAGCTGAGATTGCCAGCAGCTTTTCCGTGGGGTTTGCTAGAGGGAGGGGCGCTACCAGGGGGCCCACGTCTGACAGCTTGTGGATTTGCAGCAGAGGAAGGGCCAGGCTGGGCATTGGCCTGGGCAGCGCGCTGGTTGGCGTGGTGGGCTCTGGCCATGCCAGAGATTCTAATGGCAGTGTTTTTCCAGTGAGTCCATTCTTCGGCAACAGACTCGAGATCGAGCAGAGTAAGGCCGAAAATCAGGCCACAGGGGCGACCACCACGTTCTTGACCGTCGTGGATCAAGAACGAGTCACGGACATCTAATGGCAGAGTGCAGTCGAGGTCGGCCTCAAGCTCGTTGAGGTCGTGTGCGGTTGCTTCGTCAGGCAGCTCGTCGGCCAACTCGGGGTAGTTGGCCTCCATCCATCGGTCAATTCTCTTCCAGGAGATGCTAGGTGCCGGTGGGGGAGGGAGGCCGTCCGCGTAGTCTTGCAGTGGAATGTTTCCGCTGTTGCCGTCATTGCCTAGTTGCGAGGATCGCATTCCAGGGGTGTAGGGGAGTCTGTTGAGCGACGAGGAAGACGAGTTGTGGGCCAGGTTGGTACTTGAGTTGTTTCTAGAGGACGGGTTGGACGAGTATGGGTTGTTGGGGTGGTAGTTGGCGTTTCTTCCGTCGGCCATGGGGGACTGGTACAAGGTGCCCGTGTCGTCCGACGTCAACGGAGCAGCGGGGCCAAACCCACCAGACACGGTGCGTTTTGCGTAGCTGTTTTGGGACGCCCTGTTCCCAGTGGGAGATGCATATCTGTCATTTGTGGTGACGGACTGGAAAAAGTTTTGAACGTTTGAAAAGAAGTTGTTCATGATGGATGATGATTCTTTTGTACTCAATCGAGTTTAGCGAAGACTGGTTCTTCGTCCAAGGGTTGTGAAAAAATAAATGATGAAATTAGCGAGCTTTTGAGTTTCTGAAACTCCGTGGAAAATAAAGAGAGTGTGGGGGTGCGCGTGAATGGCTGGAGCAGCAGAATTGGACGCGAGGGTTGTGAGAAAATGAGTGGAACGCGACAGCGGTGGTCGAAGCCGTAGAGGTGGTGGTAGTGTGGGTTGGTCCAGACGTAAATGCTGTTGTGAACTAGGTCAGGCACGGGTTAGCTGGAAAAGAACAAGTTTGATCCCTTGTTTTGTCGAAAGGGATGGGAGCCATTGGCGCGCCAGCGCACAGCACAACTTACAGTGTTCCGTAGCGGGCGCTACACGAGAGGCTTTGAGCAGGTGTTTTTAGAAGAAGGCAGAGAGGAGAGTTCCCTGAGCTGAGCCTGTGTGGAATTGGCGGTGATGGCGGCTTTCTCGTGGGGGAGGCGGAGGGAGGGAAGGAGTAAAAACAGACTGGAATCTGGGTTTGTTGGGACCCACAATTACGCTTTCAGACGGTTGTCTACGCCGCCCTGGCGCAGGTCCTACAGGCCGGCGTAGCGGACAATTCTGATACAAACGGGCATTTACCAGTTAAGGGACTACGTGGCAGGAGGCCTGGTCAACGCTGCGCCAGGCACCGCTGTCTTGAGCTACGGTTTAAGCGCTAATGCTATAGAAAACTCATGATCACGGCTCAAAGACTGGTCTAGCTGCTCAGGAGTCTGGGCTCAGTCTGGACTCAGGGCAATCGCAATCTGAGACACGAAGCAGCGCCGACTCTCTGACCTGCTCAACACGCGCGCAGGTAAACCATAAATCTGAACCATATTTGTAATCGGTGATGAATCAGTATGTCACATGATCCATTGTGCAAAGGTGTGTGTTATATGGAATCTATTAATCGAGCGCATTTGGTCGCGACTTGCCAGCCAAATGAAAAAGTTCAAAAAACCGCGCTTAGACCAGCAGAGAACACATGGACTTGAGTAACTAGAGTTACTAGACTACTATCAATTATTTACGCGTCAAAGACATCTTAGGCAAGTAGTTGGTAAAAATTCAGTCAATGCTTTTATTCATGAGGGTCTGTGAATGAAATTTTTTTTTATCCGAAATACAAATACATCAAATCAATAAATGACATTAAAATTTACTCTTCGTCGTTCTCCTGAGAGTAGAGCTCAACGGCAATACGGTCCAAATCTCTCTGGCCGGCCTCAGAGACTCTGCGACCACCGTTGGGGCCCTGCTCAAGGAGGCCGAGCTTCTCAAGGGACTGCAGAACTCTTCTGTTGATGCTGCCAGAGGCGTTCTTGTGGTGGCTGGGGCGGAAGCCACGGTTGATGGCACCTCCGTAGAGCTTGTTGAGGGCACCGACACCAACGTCCTTGCGGAGGTAGATGTGGCGGGCGACAGAGGCAGTTCTCTTGTAGAACCAGCCGGCGGCGTCCTGGGGAGGGAGCTCGTTGCCGGCAGAGGTCTTGACGATCTCGACGTAGCCGGGGATCTCCAAGCGACCCTGACGCTGGAGGAAAAGAGCGTAGGCGTCAATGAACTGCTGAGCAGGAATATCTCTACAAGAAAAAATTCGTTAGCAACGTTGAACTTGTTGACACTGACGTTGGCGCATAGAGATCGAACTGTCCGCACAGATCTTAGCAGCACTTACCTAACGGTAACACCAGGCATCTTGGTTCGTGTGTGTTTGTATCGTCGTTAGTCGGTTCTAGGCGAGCGCAATCAGAGGCAGAAGGGGAGCAGGGAAAAAATCAATCTGGGACTGGGACTCGGGGGTACGAAAAGTTCGCAAGGCCTAGGGCAACGCTCAGAAAATTAAGCATAAGTTTCCTAATTGGGATGAGACACTAGAAATTATGTGACTGCGAAAATTTTCAGAGGAAAAAAAAATCGTTACAGAGAAGTTAGGTAAGCATTACATTCACGTGACTGTGTTTATGGGCTAGGGTAGACTGATCAAGTCGAGTTGGGCCAACGGTGAAGCTGCCACCATCGCGAAGTCCTGGCACTAGAAGCGATCCAGAACAGAAAATTGCACCAACCATGAGTTCTACCGACGGCCCACCCAAGAACCTGTAAGGAATATACAGACGGTCACAAACTAGTTGGAAATCACGACTAACAATGGCGGCAGATTCGATGTTGGAAAGACGAATCCAAGGGGTATCCCCCAAGCTCCGTTTGTGGAGAAGGTAGAGGACTTTGTAAAGTCGCAAGACCAGGTCGAGATGGTCCTGAACAAGTTTTCCGACATGCTTCAGTAAGTGAGAAGTCAAACAAGGATTCTTTTGTGACATTGCTAACGGCGGTAGAAAATACAAGTTCATGGTAAGCAATCAGCGGCTCGACGATTGACACACCAAGGTATTAACAGACTTGTAGGAAATGTCCACGGCGAGACGGGCGGCCAGTTTACGCGAAAAGATCCCCGACATCCAGCGCACCCTCGACATGGTGCAATTCCTCTCTTCCCAAGAAGCCTCCGGCACCGACTTTGAGACCAACTACGAGCTCAACGACACGCTCTACACCAAGGCCACCATCACGCCCACCAAGAACGTCTACCTGTGGCTCGGAGCCAACGTGATGCTGGAGTACACGATTGACGAGGCTATTACGCTGCTCAACCAGCGGCTCAAGGCTGCCAACGAAAGTCTGAGAACGACGGACGAGGACCTGGAGTTTTTGCGCGAGAATATCACGACGATGGAGGTCAACACGGCGAGAGTGTACAACTGGGACGTGCAAAAGCGAAGAGAGCAGAAGGAAAAGGAGACCAAGAAGTAGTGGCCTCGGGCGATGATATCGACAACTACAACCGGCATGATTATTTAAAACTGTAAAGAAAAATTGTAATGATTCAATAGACATGAACCTGTTTGACAGAGCCAGAGCCAGGCAATTGAAGATGCTGCTACTTGCTGAAAGGTAGTATGCTTGTAGCGAGTTCTATTCCAAGCTAGGGAACGTTGATGAGGGGGTCCAAGCTTGTTCTGTCGATTTGAAAGATCTGGGTTCAGCCGTGCATTGTTGCCATCATGGATAAGAAATGGAATTTTTAAAAAAACATCAAAATTGATCAATAATGTTCCCGCCTATTGACATTCTTCAAATTACAATTGATTTTAACAATTCGTACCTACCTACCTACCTACCTACCTACCTACCTACCTACCTACCTACCTTACCTACCTACCTACCTACCTACCTACCTACCTACCTACCTACCTACCTACCTACCTACCTACCTACCTACCTACCTACCTACCTACCTACCTACCTACCTACCTACCTACCTACCTACCTACCTACCTACCTACCTACCTACCTACCTACCTACATACCTAGCTAGTTGTTAGTTCCCGTGGTCAAGGCTCGGAAAAGGAAGCAGCCACAACAACACGCAAGCCAAATGAAGACTTCTTGAGAAACCGTGGTCCGTGGGGGGTGTGCGTACTTGATTTAAATCAATCATGATTGATTATTCCTGAGTTGAATATGCCATTCTGACCCGACGAGACAAGAACCCTGTTGCAAAATCTCACAACTGTGCGTCTACTTGCCTTGTAATTTGAAACTTGCGTACGTACAACCGCCAAAGTAAACTACATTTTTCCAAGTACTTCTCACGCCTACAATTTAGAGTCTTTGAATGCCGGTAAAAGTGAGTTAGCAAACAAGGCGTTCATAGACCATGGGCCAAGGGCAAGGCCAAGCCTCCCCAAGAACCAGTCAAAAGTGTTCTCTTTGCAAACAATCTTGACTCCAAGCAATTAGACAAAAACGTGAGTTAGTTTGAGTTGGACTAAGCTGAATAAAAAAAATAGCAGGGCGGGCTGGGTTCACACGGCCGAGAAGGAAGGGCCAAGCACACAAGCCCTTGGTAGAAACTTTGTTTCACCCCAAACCCCCCGCAATCCCAAGCCAACTTGTCTCAACTACTTGACTAACTCACATTTAGCCTCTACTAGCACTTGATGATCCCCATCGATTTGGCGGTTCAAAGTTCAGACAAAGCAAGAAGCTTGCAACTTGCAAGTTTGAAAGCCGCGCACTAACCCCAGTCTGGGTTTGGGCAAAGTTTAACGGCTCTGATAAGGTTTTTGGCGTGGAAAAGCGCAAGTCCCAAGTCTCATCTACAGGACTGAAATGTATAGATGCTCAATTATACAGTACTTGACTTCCTAATTGGGACAGACAGTAGTCACTTTTATTCTTACTCAGCAATAATGACTATGTTTACTAATCGCATCCCAGCAGAGAAAGCGTTGTTGGCTCTTGGGCCGGTTGGGTTTTGAAAAAATTGGCAGGGCTCAAGCAGGAAACGCTTTGGGTGACCAGGTAAGATTTTTTTTTTTTTTTTTCCTCTCTTTTCTCTCTTCAACCATCCGACACTCGACGACCTACGGTTCAACATATAATACAACAACAATGGGTATCGATAGCACCAGAAAGCAGCACCAGCGCAGCGGCCACCGCACCGCGCCCAAGTCCGACAACGTCTACCTCAACCTGCTTGTCAAGCTCTACCGCTTCCTTGCCCGCCGCACGGACTCTGCCTTCAACAAGGTCATTTTGAAGTCGCTTTTCCTCTCCAAGATCAACCGCCCTCCTGTTTCCATCTCCCGCATTGCCCGCACTGTCTCTGGCAAGGGTACCGAGAACAAGATTGTCGTTGTGAGCGGCACAGTCACCGACGACGCCCGCCTTTACGAGGTCCCCAAGATCACCGTCGCTGCCCTCAAGGTCACCGAGTCCGCCCGCGCCCGCATCCTCAAGGCCGGTGGTGAGATTTTGACTTTTGACCAGCTCGCCCGCCGTGCCCCTACGGGCCAGAACACGGTCATTGTCCGTGGACCCCGCAACTCGCGCGAGGCCGTTAGACACTTTGGCATGGGCCCTCATAAGGGCAAGGCGCCCCGCATCATGTCCAAGGGCCGCAAGTTTGAGCGTGCCCGTGGCCGCAGAAGATCCAGAGGCTTCAAGGTCTAAGTGGAGAGAAGTGCTTTTGTGTGGGTTTTTTTCATTTTTGTCTTTTTAGTATATTGAAAAGAAAAAAAAAAAAAAAAAAGTTTTTGTGTGTACATTAATGTATGGAGAAGGCCTCTTTGGAGGGTATAATACCAAGTATTACCAACTGGTTTGTTAATAAGCGGTAGTAATTCTAGATATTAAAAAAAAAAAGATGTTGACTAGTTAGTCCAGATCCAGGGCGGGCACAATAAGAACAAGAAGAGAATAAAAGGGTACAATGGGTCCACATGTCATGATGACGAAGAAGATGATCATGAACAATAGGCAACTCAGGTCTGGGGACGTTTGCAACAGGGCCTTTCTGAATCTAACTAGTTGAAAAGAGCAATCATCTAGCCAACTCTTCTAGTTACTTGTCGTACTTGGACTACGGGCGTAGCTACTTACCTGGGCAAGGCAAGGCTTGACACAAGGCAAGCAGTTATAAAGAGGCTGTGTAGAAGAAGGGGGGCATGCATTAGCAAGCAAAAGGGCAGCATTGGACAGGTATTGTGCGCAGTAACTAAGTATAAGGCTGTCCTCTGGCTCACTTGAGCAAGAAACCTGTGCCATTGAATCATGGTGATATTGAATCACTGTTGGATTGAATCAATCATGGGTTCTTGTTCTTGTTCTTGTTCTTGTTCTGGGCTTTGAAAGAAGTTTGGCCAAGTGCCCAGAATCAATCAAATCCAAGAATTTTAGACCACGTTTTCGTGAGTTAATCAAGTTTTTTTACAAGTTCATGATTTAGGTAGGTAAGTACTTTAACTTTTTTTTTTTTTTTTTCATGACGTAACACTAGCCTGTTATGGTATCAGTCAAGGCTTCTCTTCCCACGGGGTTTTGCAAACACCGATCTAACTCATGGTTTGTAGTAAACTGCGGTTTGATGGTTTGCGTTGTTCCTGCAGTGCAAAACTTGCAAAGCCCAGAACCAGACAAACCAGCCATCATGAGAACAGCCCACAAGAAACAAGAAACCAGGCGAGTATCATACTGACAGCAGCACTGCTTGAGATCAAGATGCAAAAGAAACAAGACGGTGAATAACTAGTTAGTAGTTGCTTGTGGTTGTGGCTGATTAGAAGTGGTGAAAAGGGAGCAGCCCTACCAAGACCCAAGACCCAAGAACCCAAGAACCCAAGAACCCAAGAACCCAGATGGCATGGGGTTAGTTAGTTATCAAGAAAGTACGTGCACTGTGTGTGGTTATATAAATACTCTGGCAAATGCCGAGTTCTTTTTTTTTTCATGAAATAATTTTTTATTTCATTCTTCTTCTTCTTCTTCTTTCTTGTAGGGATCGCTGTACTAGTTAATTGTGCCATCATCCATCATCGTGAAATCAAGATAATCCGGCAAACCCATATACCCAAATAACCAACGCCAACGCCAACGCCAACGCCAACCCAGTTCCACCAACAAACGCCCAACAAGCCTTCATATTTGACTTGAACCCACTCATACCTGCTGTTCTTGTTGTCTGTCTGAGACCTTTGCCTGTGTATTTTCTGCTCTGGTTTTTAGTTACTCCTGAGTCCTGACTTCTCCCCCTCCGGTTTGTCTCTGCGTCTCTGCCGCCTTCGTTTTTTTCCTGCTTCTCCTGAACCCGCCCACAGCAACAAAACTCCACAGCAACCACTGCCAGAACAATCACAGAAACGACTGTTTCCTCTTCTTGTCTTCTTTACCAACTCTTGTCTGCTACTCTGGCCAGTCCTCTAGTTCTCTAGTTCTCTAGATCCTAGTTTTTCAGTTTTTCAGTTTTTCAGTTTTTCAGTTTTTCAGTTTTTCAGTTTTTCAGTTCGCAGTTCACGTTGCTTTTTCCAAACCACGGTCTGGCTGCCCTTGCCCTTTGTACTGCCTGCTATCGCAAAAATCTCAAAAATGCCCTCGCCACGGCTTCTTTCCTTCAGCAACTTCAAGAGAGACTCTTCTTCCTCTCCTCCTCGCAACCACATCACGTCCTTTGAGCCTGCGTCGCCCTCCTCGCCAAACCCATACTACTCGCCTCCGTCCGCAGACCGCAAGTCCTCCCTGCTCAAACGCAACTCAAACTCCCACAAAAACAACAACAGCACCAGCAACAGCAACAACCACCACCGCAAGAACAGAGACTCGCTGTCGAGCCAAGCCGACTTTGAAATCTTTGCCTCGCACCCGCTCGAGACTTCCTCCATTCCTTTCCATTCCAGCATGTCTTCAGCTGCAGTATTGGCCAATGACAACAGCCACCGCAGCTCCATGCTGTCTGTCGCCTCCGACATGTCGGGCACCGTCACCCCCATTGACTTCCCCAAGGACACGCCTCCTGAAATGGTCCCCGTCCTCACCCTCCTCCACACCCACCAGAGCAGAGAGTACACGGAAGGCTACTTCATGCTCCTCAACGACCTCAATTCTGGTATGAAATCCTCCTCCAGTTCTAGTAGTGGTGCCTTTTTTTAATTTTCGCTTTTACTAACTTTTTCTATTTTTAGACGGCAAGCCAGCAGCAGATCGTCGTTGGGTAGAGGTCTACGCCAAACTCACCGGCACAGTGCTCTCCATCTTTGACTCCTCCTCGCTCGACACGGACGGCGAGCCCACCCCCGTCTACATCAACATCTCCGACTCCACCTTCAAGTCCATTGCCCTCTTGCCTTCTCCCAACGGTGACCTCTCAAACGTCATTGTGCTCTCCACAACCATGAAAAACAGATATCTCATTCAGCTCGCTACTCCCGCGTTGCTCACCGAGTGGACCGCAGCGTTCCGACTTGCTCTCTTTGAGCAGACTTCCTTGCAAGAGGCATACACTGGTGCCTTGCTTTCGTCCAAGGGTGCCAAGCTGAACGGTATCAAGACTCTGCTTACAGAGACAAAGTTTAGACTCGAAAACTATGTGTCGGTCCGGTTTGGATCCGGCATGCCCTGGAAAAAGTGCTGGGCCGTCATCTCGCCCAAACCCGTCAAGAAGAAGAAGCATCTGCCTCCTCCTTGCACCATTGCCTTTTACGAGGACAAGAAGAACACCAAAAAGGCACCCTTGGCGCTTGTTACTGGCGCCTATGCCTCCTACGCTGTTTACCCACAGTCGTCGGTCCTTGTTAACCAGTCAACAATGATTAAAATCGAGGGCAAAGTTGCTTTCAACGACGTCCAGGGCGAAAAGGACGCCTCCATTTTCATCATGCCCGACCCCCATCCCGGTGTACCGGGCTTTGAAACCCTTATCCGGTTCTTGATCCCCGTCTTGGACACTTTTTTCCTTTATGGCCGCCCTGCCCGTCTCAACTCTGACAAGGCCGACATGCGCTCCTTGCTCTTTGGCATGCCCTCGCTGCCCTTTACACAGTACCTCGAGACCCATGACGTCAAAATGCTTGCCAATGTCAATGGATCCGAGAACTGGACTCCCTACGAGTGGACCCGCAACATTAAAGACCTCTTGGCCAGAAAAATGTCAACGGGTTACAAGGGCACTGGAAAGCTCAAGCGCCGGCCCAACAGCATGCGGCCCGCTAGCATGCAGCCCCGTGGCCGCGACAGAAGCGTGTCACAGCCCATGCCCGCCGACCTCCGGGCGTCCATGCTCCCTGCCGCATCGTCCAACTTGGGATCTGTCTACGAGCAGCAGTCCGAGCGCCCACCGCACCAGTTGCAGCAGCAGCAAAACTCTTACCCTGAGGAGACCAACGGTACTGGCATTGCACCTCAGCGCCAAGCCCCTGCAGCTCCCACTGGTCCTATTGTGATTAGCAAGCAGCGTACTTACCACGAGCGCAGTGCGTCCCAGGGCCACAACCCCAACAACCTGCTTTCGGCACCTGTGGCCCCCGGTCATGGTCCCATCTCGCCCATTGTCGCGCAGCAGGCCCAGTTTGACGCGCAGTCCAACCACAGCAGCACCTACGACGACAACAGCAACCACCTCAACAGCAGCAGCAGCAACGTCAACAACCCGCGCAACAGCTACACGCCCTCGACGCACTCCCGGCACAGCGCCGTGCACCGCACGCCCGTCGGCGCGCACACGGACACTGAGCCTATTCCGGCGTCCTTGGACGCGTCGCAGCCTGCCCCTGCGCCTGCGGTAAACCCTTACCAGACGCAGCCCCAAACTGCCGCGGCTGCGTATAACGACATGTTTGATCCGACTGCCAACACGCCCAGCTACAATCCCTACCGCAACTCGCGCGACCAGTACTAGGTTGTGCAGAAAGAAAAAAAAAAAAAAAAATACCTCTGTGAAAAAAAAAAAATGCCAGTGAAAGAATACAATAAAGAAGAAAAAAAAAATATTGAAGAGTTAGAAGTTTCTGGATTAGTTTTTGCATGATTTTACCATTTTTTGTTTGTTTGCCTTTAGATATTTCTGTTTGTTAACACAAATGATACTGTTTTTCCATTTATTTTTTATATTGAACTACTTAAGTATTTGGCTTGAAATCTTGCAGATTGGTAAACAGATAAGTCAGTGCCATGATGAGTTAAGATTGATGTTGGATTGGAAAGCTTTGGTGGCCACGATTGAAGATTGTTGATAAGTGCTGTTCTGCCCACTGGGCGGGTATTTACGATTTGGAGCTTGGGGGCTAAACGGCGGCTACAAACTGGCCAGTATCAAAGTTTTATAAATTAGCCAGGGCTCTGCTCGTGCCCACTTCTTTTCTTCTTTCCATACACTATCTGCCTGTGGATCTAGCGACTAGTTTGACAGCTTGAATTACTATTTATTGAGTCGTTTGATTTCTAGTAAACATGAAAATCGGACTCGGCAAATTCTACAGCAAGGTATGTCCAACCCCACCAATCTTTCCAGCCCAATAGCTCTGCTAACTAGTTTGGCAGCCCGGCGCGCCCGACGCCAATTTCGAGACCTGCCAGCGCCTAGTCGAGACCCTCGCAGCGCCGCCCCACAACTGCGACCTCATTGTCCTCCCCGAGTTCCTCCTCGGCAGCCCCGGGCAACCCGACGAGCGCCACTTTGTCGACCCGGACAACAAGTACCTTTGCCAATTCCGCGAGCTAGCCAAAAAGTACAAGGTCAACATTGTCCCCGGAACACTACCACGCCGCAAGACCACTGGTGAGGATGGTGGTGAGGAAGAAGGGGGACTGCTGCACAACACGGCGTACTGGATCGACCGCACGGGCGCCATCCTCGCCGAGTACGACAAGAAAAACGTCTGGCACTCCGAGCGGCCCAAGTTCCAAAAGGGCACCGCCGAACATACCGTCTTCCCCACCGAATTCGGTCGCACTGCGCTCCTCATCTGCTGGGACATCATGTTCCCGGAGGCGTTCAAACAGCTGGCCAAGCAAGGGGTGGAGTTGGTGGTGGTGCCGAGCTACTGGCTGGCCTCGGACGGGATTGAGGACCAGGCCGGGGAGGATGGGGCCTACGTCGACCATAACCCGGACAGCGAGGCGCTGTTCCTCAACACGGCACTGACGACCCGCGCGTTCGAGACCACCGCGTGCCTCGTCTACGTCAACGCTGTGGGCCCGCCCAGCGAAGGGTACATTGACTGTGGACAGGTCACGCTGCCCCTCAAGGGCGCATTGCCGGCAAAAGCGGTGCAGGTGGGCGAGGAAAGGCCGGAGGTGGTGGAGGTGGAGGATATGGCGGGAGTGCTGAGGGATGCGGAACGGAGGTACAAGATTAGAATGGACATGGAGAGCGAGGGCTGGCACTACTAGTGACAAGCTGCCTCGACTGGCGGTCTTACATATTATCTAGGCTCTAATGTCAATTGGATTGAGAAATTTTTAATGATTGTTAGGCATGTGTGGGCTGTTGAGGTGTGTGCTTGATTTAGCGGCCATTGAACGCTTGGCCCAAGCCCAGAATTTTGTGTGGGTTTAAGGTTTTTGAAAAACTCCCAACTCCCAACGCTAAGCTAGTTAAGCGAGATGGGCTGGAAAATTGTGGGGGGGGGGGGGGTTGGGGTTGGAATGAAGCTGGCACCCTACCATGGAGGTTTAGTTGACGCGTTAAGTTGTTCTGGACGACGCGACGACGAACTTGCGACGGGCAGTTTCGAGTTTTTTCCTGGTTTATAAACAACAGCAATGAAGCTTTGAGAAAAACCAGGCCTCACAATCAAGCAAGCCTACATATCAAATTCGAATCATCAACAAAAACCAAGTTCAATGAGCAATGGAAACTTTGCAAAGTTGGTTTGAAGCAAAGTAAGGGACAAAAAACCGCGTTGGACCAATATTAAATTGTCACAAGGTAATTTACATGGGGGCTGTTAGAATTCTGTTACGTATTGTTTTACAAAAGGGGTTTGGTAACTAAGTTATCAAGTCATGAGAAGGGCAGTGGCCGATGTTTGGCAAAAAACAAGGGATCCTCGCGGGAGGAATATCTTTTCAAATTAAAGATACAAATAGTTACGGAGTTGGTACTTGAACCAAGTACTTAGTAAGTACTTCAATCGTGAATCATCGGCTGGTGGTCAATTTAAACTAGGCGCGGAACCAGGTTTGGAAAAATTCACTGGACCTTGATAATTTCTCGCGCGTAGGACGTTTTTCACCAGGGCAATTGCGACCATGAAACCAATTTATAAATATATAAACAAGGAGTTCGTTTACAATCAAGGCCGTTGAGTTGGTAACCCAGTGTGTTTTGGCCTTGTTTGTTTCTCGTGCGGGTTGGTTCAGCTGCAATCTCGTTTGAAAAATTGCTTGAATCGGTTTTGGTTTTGTTGACGCGTCGCGACGAGGCGGCGTTGCTCGGGAAGGCATACAAATGGGAGCCTAAGTATTATTTTGAATACCAAGAAAACGCGACAGTTTCGTTTTTTTCTTTTTTTCCCGCTCTTTATAGCATTGATTTATTTGGTTACAACACGCGTACGCTTTAATTGGAGTTTGTTCTGGTCGCAAGACCCGTAATTTACTTGTGGTATTGTAACTCCGACTTCGAAACTTGTCACAAGAACATGATGTAACAGGAGTACCCTCCAAAGAATTTGTAAATTACAAAACTAAATTGATTTGAAGGTAATTGAGAAGCGACGCCCGTAACTCCGAAGTCAGAATGCCAAAAATATTTAAACAACGACGCGTTGTTGTTGTTGTGTGAGGGGATCTGATAATTTTTCAGTATTGCCTAAATGGGACTTATCAGATCTGGCGGGACCCGAGCAGGAGCGCGCGCAAACGCGTTTATTTTTGAGCACCGCACCTTATTTCAGCATTGCCATTCAAATCTAGTAAGGTCACTTGTTCAACGTCATAGGAAAGGGCGTTGTAACCAAGGACAGCGAGTAATTTCAAAGTCGAGTATTTCCAGGAGCGGACAGGTTTGTGACTTGTTCAGTGGCTGGCGAGCGAACTCGGATCCAGACCTTTCTTTGATTTCCATGATTTGTAAATTCTGGCCAAGGCAGCAGCGGCAACGGCACCAGCCAAAAGCGGCAGCCAAAGCAGACGCGCCTTGTCCGCGATCCCGGCAAACGCGTGGTTTTTTCTTGTTGAAAGCGCGTATTTCCTATTTGGGAAAATTGCTACGCGAGACTGGCCAATGAACGCGCAGCTCTCATTTTCGTCTTTGTTTCGTGTTGTAGTATTATAGTGGCAAAGAGCAGGGTAACCCCGCGCCCGACGTGTTTATGAGGGCAACGCCATACGCGTCTTTGGCACCCACACGAAAGTCGAGCAAAAAGTATTTAAAACGCGACATTTCTCACCTTCCAACTTTTTTTTTTTCTCTCTCTTCTTACTATTCTTCACAACGCAACAACTCTTCTCTCTCTCTTTTATTTATTGAACACACATTCTACTACATTACAATGTCTCTCGAGCAAACTCCATCCAAGAAGGCTGCCGCCGCCCTCTCTACTCTCGATCTTACCGAGATCCCAGCATTCAAGATTACTCCCAAGGCCGATGCCGAGGTTGTCATGAAGCCCAAGGCAGATCTCGTCGCCGCCGAGAAGAAGCCCGTTGAGTTGGTTGTTGGCGCTCTCGACAAGCTCGACGAGGAGCTCATGAAATCGCGTCGCGAGCTCAAGAAGACCGAGTCAGAGGAGCCCATCCTCAAGGAGAACGCCCAGCGCTTTGTCCTCTTCCCCATCAAGTACCACGAGATTTGGCAAATGTACAAGAAGGCCGAGGCCTCGTTCTGGACCGCCGAGGAGATTGACTTGGGCAAGGACATGCACGACTGGGAGCACCGCCTCAACGACGACGAGCGATTCTTTGTGTCGCGCGTCTTGGCTTTCTTCGCCGCCTCCGACGGTATCGTCAACGAGAACTTGGTCGAGCGTTTCTCTGGTGAGGTCCAGATCCCCGAGGCCAAGTGCTTTTACGGTTTCCAGATCATGATGGAGAACATCCACGCCGAGACCTACTCTCTTCTCATTGACACCTACGTCAAGGACCCTAAGGAGGCCACTTTCCTCTTCAACGCCATTGAGACCATCCCCTGCATCAAGAAGAAGGCCGACTGGGCCTTGAGATGGATCTCTGACGACGAGTCTTCCTTTGCCGAGCGCTTGATTGCCTTTGCCGCCGTCGAGGGTATCTTCTTCTCTGGCTCCTTTGCCTCTGTCTTTTGGCTCAAGAAGCGTGGTCTCATGCCCGGTCTTACCTTCTCCAACGAGCTTATTTCCCGTGACGAGGGTATGCACACCGACTTTGCCTGCCTGCTCTTCTCCCACCTCAAGAAGAGACCTTCCAAGAAGATTGTCGAGCGCATCATCACCGAGGCCGTTGCCATCGAGAAGGAGTTCCTTACTGAGGCTCTCCCCGTCTCCTTGTTGGGCATGAACGCCAAGCTCATGTGCCAGTACATTGAGTTCGTTGCCGACAGACTTTTGCTTGCCCTTGGCAACTCCAAGGTCTACAACTCCAGCAACCCCTTTGACTTTATGGAGAACATTTCTCTTTCCGGCAAGACCAACTTCTTTGAGAAGCGTGTGTCGGACTACCAGAAGGCCGGTGTCATGAGCAGTGCGACCAAGACTGGCAACAACAATGCTTTTGCCTTGGACGAGGACTTTTAAAAAAAAAAAAAGCGCGTCGCGTCGCGTCTCTGTATTTTTTCTTGTTATTTATTATGCCCCGCCATCGTCGTCCCGTTTTGCCCACCACCAATACGCGACCCGGTTGTTCTCTTATGATTTGTGTTTCTAGTATGGTTTAATTTTTTTATTATATAAATATTTCGTTTTTTAAAAAAATAAGGGTTGATCCCTTTCTCTCAATTTACTGGTTGTTTGTGATGGCTGTTGCCATGTTGACGAAATCGTGGGGTTTGTAACTTCAAGGCTGCAGTTGTTTTGATTCACGACCCACAACGCACATTTAAAATGTCCTCACCGGAGAAGGAATTAAACAAGCTAGAGTTCATAGATCCAAGGACTACAAGCTCGTGAAAAAAGGTATCTGCCCATCATGGCCGTTTCAGAGCGCACTGGCGTCAAGAGCAAATCGACAACAGATCTCAGCAATCTCCAAGACAGTGACAACAACAACAATGTCCACCACACCGAAGAAGAAGAAGCAGAAACAGACTCTGAGGAAGAGGACTCGGACCTTGACCACTACTTGAACCTGGACGACCTGCCCGTGTTCCACTCGTCGTCGCGGCACTCGACCCGCCAGCCCTTGTCGCCGCTGGGGTCCGCCGCCCTGAGCATGCCGCCCTCGGTTGACCTGCTCACCGGGGCCGTGTCGCGCCAACCTTCGTCCAGCCGGACCACGCCCGCCCCGGGGACAACATGCACGTCGCCGGCCACCACCTCGGCCCTCAACAACCTCAGTGCTGCTTCCGCTGCATCTACGGCAGCTACTAGTGCCGCTTCGAGCGCGGCAACCATGACGACCATGACGACGTCCAACACGTCGGAGTTGGCGTCACTGTACATTGGCGACCTGCACGCCGACACGACCGAGACAATGCTCTACGCGCTCTTTGCGACGTGTGGCGCCATTGCCTCCGTCAGGGTATGCCGCGACTCGCAGTCCCAGCGGTCCCTCGGCTACGCCTACATCAACTACACTTGCAGGGAGGCCGCCGAGCGCGCCATAAACGAGCTGGGGTTCACTGAGATCCTGGGCCGCGAGTGCCGCGTCGCGTGGGCCATCAAGAACAAGACGGCACTGACAGCGGCAACAACAACAAAGACAACAACAACCATGGGCCCCGTGCATGGAGGCACGCCCAACGTTACAGGCAATGCCCGGGGAATCACCAGGTCCATGCCCAAGGGCAGCAACCTCTGCGTGCGCAACCTGCACCCGTCAGTGACTTCCAAGGTGCTCTGGAGCACGTTCAAGGTATTCGGCGCAGTGGTCTCGTGCAAAGTCGCGATCAACGAGACTACAGGCGAGTCGCTCTGTCGGGGTTACGTCCAGTATGAGACTTTGGAAGTGGCGCAGGAGGCTATACGTCAAACAAACAATGTGGACCTCAACGGGCAGGCCATGGTCGTGGACGTGTACATGTCAAGGGCCGAGCGCGAAACGCAGCTGGCCAACAGTGTTGTTGGTATCGCGAAGCAAGTGCCCGTGGCAGTAGCAGCAGCAGAAGCGGCACCAGTAACGTTGGGCAGCTTGCGTGTGACGGGACTGGCGATGGACGCGACGGAACAGGACGTGCGCGGCTTGTTTGCAGAGTTTGGCAAGATCCACTCCGTCTACTTGGCGCCTCCGCCACATACACCCTTCATGGGCGACACCACAAAGGCGCAGGCGGTGGTGCACTTTACGACGCTGCTGGCGTCGATTGCGGCCAAAAGCATTGTTGACGGCTTGAACTTCATGGGCTCGCACGTGCGGGTCACGCTGATCGAGTCTGGTCTCGGCCACGACACGGCGGCGGCCAGGGACCGCATCTACATGGTCGCCATCAAACGGCTGCCATACTTTTGCGACATTCGGTCCTTGTACGACTATTTGCGCCAAATGACGCACATCAAATTCGGTGAGGTGACCATCTACCGTCAGCTGCCAGGAAGCCGGTACAGGTCGTGCTCGATCCAGTGCAAGTCCAGGGCGCACTGCATCGACATTGTACAGAGCCTCGCGGGACAGAGAATGGGCGAGTTAATGATTAACGCGTTTGTGGCCGAGACAAGAACTCCTGCAAAAGTCAATACAAGGGTGCATGTTGCGCCATACCAGAGTACTCTGATGAGAGGTATGGCGTCGAGCCCTCGTTTGGCCCCAGAGAGGCAGTGGCGCGCTACAAACTCGCTAGCGTCCAGAGACCTGGCTCGCCCAGAGTACAATAGTCACAACTACGCCTACAACAACAACAATAACAGTTTCGAGCATCCTACGACCGACCATATCGAGCCCCAGTTTGCGCATCCCAGCAGACTCGGCCGCCAGTCGCCCCCACCTTTCTCTCAGCGGTACATGGCCCCGCACCCCGGCCCGGTTCTTGCTCCGGCCTCGACCGCGCCGCGCCGGGTCGAGATGCAGGTGCGGCACGTCCCGCGGCCGACGGGCGTGGCCGGCAAGTCGGTCATTGTGGGGCACTACTACTTTGGGCTGGACGAGGCTGACCGCATGCCCCGGTGCCTCGTCATATCGCAGCCTGTGGCTCCTGTTGCCGCTGTGCCTGCTGCAATGGCTGAAGTGCCAGAAGCGGTGCCGCCAGCACTGGCGCCAGCACTGGCTCCGGAACCTGCTGTGGAGATGATGGCGGTGGCGGCCCCCGCGAAGGAGGAGGACAAGAGGACCCTGGCGGCAGGGTCAGGGGAAACCGTTGGCAGAGCCGTTGGCACGCGATCGGAGACCACCTCGTCACCCCACAAACAGGGACCGGGCCCTACTGAACCTTCACCAGCACCACCGGCCAAACCTCAACCAAAGCAGCGCCCGTCGACGCCTGTGGCGTTGTTGGCGCCAAAGAAAGAGAAGGCGGTGAAGACCGGTGGTGGTCGTGGTCGTGGTGGTCACGGCGGCAGGTCGGGCAAGAATGACCGGGGGGCGGACAAGAAACGGCCCCCGCGCCGGTATGCCACGCGGGCAGAACGGCATGCCAAACGCGAGGCGAAAGCTGCTGCTGCTGCTGCCGCTGCTGCCGCTGCATTGGTGGTAGCAGGAGTAGGACGGTGAAGCTGGGCTGCCTGTGGGTGCAGCAAGCAACAGGGAAATGAATCATGATTGAAGAGTAATGTGTTTTATGTGGTGTTGAACGAAAAAATGTGTGAAAAAATATATAAAAAAAATTAGTATGGTAATTAAATCAATAAAATAGAATAATATGTTGTATGAAGCAAGTCTAGAGGGTGGTGTAGCCGCCGTCAATGATGATATCCGAGCCGGTGCAAAAGGCGGATGCCTCCGACGCGAGCCAGATGCACGCGCCCGAGAGCTCGTCGGGGTCGCCCAGCCGACCGAGCGGCGTGCGCTCCTTCCACTCGTCAAAGAGCGTCTTGTACGACCTGTTGAGTGCCGTGTCCATGTAACCGGGAGAGATTGCGTTGCAGCGGATGCGGTGGACGGCCCATTCCGCGGCAAGCGATTTCATGAGGTGCTTGACACCGGCCTTGCTCGCGTTGTAGGCGCTCTGGGGTTGCGGCCAGTTGACAATCGACCCGGACATGGATGCGATAAAGACCATGGAGCCGCCGGTGCCCTGGGCAATCATGTGGCGGGCGGCGGCCTGGGCAATGACAAAGGAGCCGTTGAGGTTGATGTCGATGACGCGGCGGAACTTGTCGGCGGGGTAGTCCTCGGCGTGGACGAGGTCGGCAATGCCCGCAGAGTTGACGAGAATGTCAATGGCGCCAAGGTCGCGCGCAATGCTGTCCATAATGTCCTGGACGGACTGCTCGTCGCGGACGTCGACCTTGTAGAACTGGGCCTGCACTCCATACGCGCCATGCAGTTTCTGGATTGCGTCGAGGCCCAAGTCCGTCTGCACATCGAGAATGGCCACGGCCTTGACACCCGCGGAACAGAGTCCCTCTGCCATGGAGAAACCCAGCCCACGGGCGGCGCCCGTGACGACGGCGACCTTGCCGTCGAGGCGGAAGAGCTGGAGAAAGTTCTTGGGCTGGAAGGGGACGGTGGGGTGGGCGGCCTGGGCGGCGGCAATGTCGGCGGCGGAGGGGGCGGGCGGCACGACGGCCCTCTGCGCGGTCGTGTCTGGGTGTGCAACCATATTTGTAGGTGGGTAGGGAAAGGTGATTGAAAGGGTTGTTGGTAGGGGTCGGGTTGGTGGGGGCAGGTTAACGAACTGGGGTCAATTGGCGAGATGTTGAGATGTTTGCAAAGTCGCAATTGATCGGGACAAGGAAGTATTATTGAGATGGAAAAGAGGAAGAAGTAAAAGAAGGATATTTAAAATGGAGGTTGGTTTTTTTATTTATTTATTTTATTTGTTTGTGGGCCCTTTGGACAAGGAAAAGGGTCTCGTGTAGCAATTGCGGGGCGTTACTTGGGGTCCAACTTGCAAGTATGTCCTATTTTTATTTTTATTTTGAATTTTTTTTTTTTTTTTTCAATCTCCAGACTAATTTCGTTTGCAGGTCGAGCAAGTGCAATCAAAGCAAAGACCACTGGGAGCTCAAAGACAGCCTGGCAGGACTGGCCAGGGACGAGGGTCGTCCGGGTCTGGTTCATGCTGGTGAAGGACCCTGAGCAACAAAGAATAGGACTGTAAAAATATCATATAAAATTCAACAAACAAGACAAGATAACTAAAACTTGAGCCAACAGCTATTTGCTAGACGACGTCTACACCAGCTCGACGTAGTTGGCAGGGAAGATGCCCTGCACGCCGCCCTTGCTGCCCGTCCACCAGTCATCCCTGCTCTCGCTGCGCTTCACCACCGTAATAATGTCCCCCTTGCGGAACCCCAGGTCCCCGGCCTGCTGCGTCTCAAACGAAAACAGCGCCACGGCCTTTTCGCCCTGGGCATTGGCTTCACGGGCCCGCTCGTGCTCACGGGCTTTCTCAGCCTGCCGCTCGCGGTCGTACCGCGCGGGCGCGTCGCTCCCCGTGGCGGCGCGGCGGAGCGGGCTGTTGTTGGTGCCGCTGTTGCTGCGGCTGCG
>JAJMHN010000178.1:0-33867 GCA_030566025.1 Geotrichum cucujoidarum
CCAGAGCTTGTTCATGCGCTCGTCATGCCACAGACCTGCTGGACAACCGGGCCCGAGCACACAAACCCAGCGTGCTTTGTGCGGACTACGTAGCTTTTGAGACAGGCGCCATTGTCATGTTCACGTCATGTTCATACTGTAAACTACCAGGCTGTACTCTCGACCGTACACAAATCAGGAATTCTTCAATTTAAAAACCACACATTCTGCTCGTCTTCTCCTACAAATAACCAGCAATTGCCCATTCCCCTAGGACTCTCTTTGTTTAGAGACATCCTGTAACCGAGCAGAGCGCCTGCGTCCCAGTCCACAATGCTCCCCGCTCCTTCGACGTCTTCTAACCGCAACGACATGCCGTGGAAGCCTGTGCTTCGAAGAACCAAGCCATACAGACGACACATTCTGTTTGGCGCCATTGTGCTTCTTATTCTATACAAGTTCACAAACCTTTTTGGCTCGTCCACTGCCGCCTACGAGGGCAACTACGATCCAGTCGTTTCAGATGACGATTCCTACGCTGCCGCACTGCGAGCGCACGCCTTGGCTGCTGATTCACTGGCAAACTCTAATATTCCACCACCTCATGTCCAGGGCAAGCCAATAAAGCAGTCTGAGCTGAACGACAGACTGGAGCAGCTTGGTGGCCAGGGATCTGGCGCCTTGGACCAGTTTGCTTTTGCTGGCAGAAAGCGACCATCGCGGGGCCGCAGCCGCGAACCTGTTGACGAACGCGGTTGCCCACTCTACGATTCATACTCTGCCGTTCGCCACCCGCCATTCTCGTCTGGTGCGTTGGGCCTGCCCTTCCAGCGCCCCGAGGAGAAATGCAGAACGTTCCAGTCGGACGTGGTGGAACAAGTCATTGACGACATGACGTCTCGTTTCGCCGATGCTGACCTTGCCCGTCTTTTCGAAAACTGTTTCCCAAACACCCTAGACACGACGATTCGCTGGCACAGTACTGGGGTCGACCCGCAAACGTTTATCGTGACTGGCGACATCAATGCGGAATGGCTCAGAGACTCACAGAAACAGATTGCTCCATACTTGCCTCTTGCAAAGAACGATCCCAAGATCCAGCAGCTCTTCAAGGGTGCAATAAATACCCAGATTGACTACGTCATTGCCCACCCCTACTGCAACGCCTTTCAGCCTCCCTCGCAGTCCGGAATCAGCTTTCAATACAATAACGAGGGAGATGTGGTTTTCCCAAGAATCAACCTGGCAACTGTGTTTGAATGCAAGTACGAAATCGACAGTTTGGCTTCGTTCTTGGCCCTGTCCAACGACTACTACACTGCTACTGGCGACTCTTCGTTCTTGACCGCTTCGTGGTTCAAGGCCCTTGCCCGACTTCTCAAGACTCTCGCTGAGCAAGCAGTCCCAACGTTTGACGAGGAGGGACACAAGGAACACAACTACTACGTTTTCAAGCGCAAGGCCGACACCGGTACTGAGACCCTCAATCTCCAAGGAGCAGGAAACCCAGTCAACCGCAACACCAAGCTCATCAGATCGGCATTTAGGCCTTCCGATGATGCCACTATTTACCAGTTTTTCATTCCCGGCAACGCCTTCATGTCTGTCGAGCTGAGCAAAACGGCTAAAATGCTCAAGGACTTGAACCTGAAGGAAAAAATTGCTGCTAATGTCGAAAAGCTGGCCGAAGACATCAAGAGTGGTATCTATGCCCACGGTGTTTATGAGCACCCTGTCTTTGGTAGGGTTTTTGCATACGAAGTCGATGGCTATGGAAGTGTGTCGATTATGGACGACGCAAACACGCCGTCTTTGCTTTCACTGCCTGACATGGGCTTTGTTGCAAAGGACGACCCCATCTACCTCAACACCCGCAAGATGATTCTTTCCAAGGACGGCAACCCGTACTATCTGACTGGCGACTTTTTCGAAGGCATTGGTGGCCCGCACATTGGAACCCGCTTTGCCTGGCCCATGAGCCATCTCATCGGTATCCGTACTGCGTCCAGCGACGAGGAGATTTCAAAGTCCCTCGAAATTGTGCGCAAGTCCACAGGCGGGCTTGGTCTCATGCACGAGAGTGTCAATGTCGACTTGCCCCATTCCTACACCCGCAGCTGGTTTGCATGGTGCAACAGTGAGTTTGCAAAGACCATGCTTTACCTTGCTGAGCACAGGCCGCATCTGATTTTTGGTGATAATGCCGAGCCCTATCTGGCCGGCAACACAATTGCATTGAAGAAAAACAAGGCTGCTGGTGGTACTACCGCGGGACAGAAGAACAGAGTGAGCAAGTTTGACGCCATGGTCGATGCTGAGGGAGCCAAGGGCCAAGATGCGACTGAGGTTGAAGGTGTCAAGCGGTCCTTGCCTGGAGATGACGAAGCGGTTTTGTTTGAGCCTGAGGAGTCTACTCCAGACATGGATGCAGCACCGGCGATGCAGAAGAACAGAGTCAGCAAGTTTGATGCCATGGTCGACGCTGAGGGACGAAAAGACGAGGATGAGGATTTTATTGAGGGAATCAAACGGTCTCTTTCTGGAGAAGATGAAAAGGTATTGTTTGAAGGTGAAGATGCGCCAGATAACGAACCCCTTATCTTTTGAGTAAATAGTTTAAAATACGGGCCATTGATGTTGAGCAGTCCCGCCGTTCATGTGATTTTTTTTTAAATATGTTTTCATTTCTTGTTCACCAGGTGTCACATTTGAGCCATATAATTTTTTGTTGTTTACATTATTGCTCCACTATTCAAATTGTATTATTACTAACCGCTACTTCAGTACGGCCTTAGTGGAGCGTTTTTAGCTCCCGGGACTGAAGAAATTACGGGCGTAATGACCGGTTTCGTTGCATTCTGTGTCGCCGGCGGCCAAAACGGCGGGTAAGTGTCAATATTAGCCTGTGCCAACGAGATTTCAAAGCTCTCCAAATCAAACACGACATAGGCACTGCGCAGAAAAGTAGACCCCAAAATGTTTTGCCCATTGCTCGCGCTATTGGGGAAAATGCCGAGCACCTGGTCATAGTTGGCGGGAATGTCGGCCGAGGGCAGGAAAATGTCCTTGCTGTGCACCATCATGTCTCGGATGGGCGCAATGATTTGGGCGCCGCTAAAGTCAAATACAATGCTTTGGTTGTAGTCAAAGTTGGTCGAGTCGGCGAAAAAGGCGCCGCCAATGTAGTGAAGGTTGTTAATGCGGGAGGCAATTGAGATGAAAACATCCGGCGGCAAGAAAGTGATGGTCGTACCAGTATCGAGAGGCAACCAGCTGGGTGTCCATGTAATGTCCACACCATTGACTTGGATCTTGGACAGGCTGATATCCATATGGTGGGTTGGCGACATTGAGACGGTGTAAAGCTGGCCAACGTATTTGGAGCTGTCCACGGCGCCAAACAGCAGGCTGCCGTTGGACTTGTTCCATGTGTTTAAAAACACTGAAAACACATTTTTGGCAATCAGTCCTTGGTCCTTAAGCTTTTGGCAAAAGTTGGGGTAAGTTGGCGTCAGAGCAGACTCGAGGAGCATGGGGCCTAGGCCCAAAATGCCCTCGGCGGTTGCTGTTGAAAACGAAGTGTTGAGCGTGCCAAACAGCTGGTTCGTGACTGTCAGGCTCCCCATCTTTATAGTCTCTGTAGCCCAAACTCCAGACCCGGCGCCCTTAGAGTTGTTAATAACAAAAGCAGTGTTGTTGGTGTAATATGAAGACGACTTGATTGGGTCAAAAAATTCGGGCGATACCTGAGCGGAAGCCGCTACCCACAAGTCTGAGGATCCAGTGTCCACTGTCAGGTTCACATACTGGGGTGGGGTCCCCATGCCTACTCGTGCCACATAACCCAATGCTCTATTAGTGATTGCAACTTTCAATTGTGCAGGGTCGCCGCTAATAAGAAAATCGCTAATTCTCAAGTCAGGCTGCTTTTCTTGTGTCAGTTCTAGATGCACCGCGCCGTCTTCTTCTAAAAGCCATGGTTCTTCTGTCTCTATAGGCAATGGTGAACATGAACAGATATTAGTGCTGATTAGAATGCTCACTAAACAGCGATAGAGCCTCATTATTCTGTTATAACCAACCTTCAAGTTGCCACTTTTCCAAAATATTTATATCAACAAATTTTCTACTGGAAACGAGTGCTTTTATGTATGTTTCCACACTGATCTGATCAAAGAACAATAGACAAAGGTTTTAGCTGCAAGCAATAATCTAAACATGTACCAAGTCTGGGGAGTATTTAAGGTTGCATGACTTGTAAGTCCAAGTAAAGGATCAAAAAAGGGACAAAGACGTTAAACGGAGCTAGCTAGTGGAAGGGAGTTCATACCCGTTGCCCTTTTAAGTCCCTGCAAAACACTTTTCTACTCTTTTACCAGAATAAGTCTCTTTCAATAGATTGTTTTTAGAAGTTGCCTGCTTGCTAGTTATTGCCTTGTGTCTAGAATATAATGGAGATTGCGGTTCAGGAACCGGGCCCGACCTGTCAAACCTTGTCAACATTTGCATTAATGCCAACCCGCCCTAACAGGGCCAGACAAAAGCGGCGTTACCGGAAATTGTATTGCAAGCGGCGATTCAACATCTAAAAAATTAAAGTTAGCGCTATCCGCTTCTTTTTTATGTGACAATAAGGGGCTCTATCTTGTTTTGGTTCAACCCCGTGCCAATTACTTGTAACGCTCATTTCCCAACACGACGAACTGGCAAGAAGAAGAGCGATCTTTTAGCGCCAAGAAAAATAGAATAGTGGCCGTGAGTGGTAAAAAAAAAATTGAACTTATATGCTTGTAGAAGGTGTCCAGATTAAATCACAAAAGCCTTGCGTTTCTAAAGATTTTCACCATCTTGAACGTTCATCAGGCGTTCGAATTGCAGCTACATCCAAGAGTCGCACAAAATGAATCTTCAGTACCTTAATTACATGTGTGCGTACCTACTATGAACTTATGCTGATACCGGACCTTGTAATCACGAATACAAGCCCTCTTCCAAGCCGACGGGAATCGACTTTCCATACACTCTCTGCCAAGACACGGGCTGAGTCCATTCGCCCGGCGTAGGCAGACTGGCCTTGATAGCATTGCTGTCGATGCCCAGCACAGACGCAACTTGGTCAGCAAATTCATGCGCATCACCAAAGTTGTCGCCTTCGTATACAAACAGTACTGGAGCGCACACCTGGCCTATTGGTAAACTGGTGATTTCTTCTAACAGGTCGAGCACAATTCCGGATTCTGGGAGGTAGTCCAAGCTTGGAGGAGCTTCTGCCATGGGCGCGTCTAACGAAATCTTGGCCAGGCGGTCTGAGAGGGACGTCTGTGGCGGGTGCATCAAAATGAACCGTGGCGAGTTCACGCTTTCTCTTAGTGCGGCGTTTGAAGATGCAATGGCAATTGTCTCTGCAAACTTGAATTGGTTGATGAATGGGATTAGGGTGGCGGTGACAAACTTGCGTCTGAATCCTGGCAGTGTTGGCGAGCGGACTTGAATAAAAGTGATGCCGTTTCCGGAGAAGACTTCAACGGCGGTGCTAATACCCGACGTCTTAACACCGGCAGGGGCGTCTCGGGGACCGGCAAACGGGTAGACAAACTCGTCGCTGAGGCGACCAACTAATTGCAGGCCCAGAGAGTAGACAAGCAAATCTGTGGTGAGCTGAGGCACATTGCCAGCTGAAACAGTCGGAATCACGAGTATAGAATCGGTGAGAAGTTTGGTGATCTCGTCGAGCGAGAGGGTCGCCACGGGCTTAAACGGCGACATGTTTAGTTGGTGCAAACAAGAGCAGCTCAATGGTCGGTCAGGCAAAACTAGCAAATCAATATTCTAGTTTCTGAATATGATATAAGATTCAGGTAAATCGATTAATATCTCGAAGGGGGGCAGGTCCTGGTTGATCAGTGGCGCTGGGATCCAATCCATCCTAGTCCCAATTTCCAACCAACCCCGTATTTTGTGGTCCGCGCTGTCATTTCAGCACGGCTTGATCCCAATGAAATTTCCTCTGAAATTTTCCAGAGCTCCAACTCCAACAACCAGTTCGACGACTGCAAGCACAATCTTCACATAAAAAACAATGCTACGAACGACCCTATTCCGACCCATGACCAGCATGGTCTCCTCCCGGGCTGCTGCTCGTTTCTACTCGTCTATCGAGACCGCCCCAGCACCACACATCCCCGAGCCCGCACCCCCATTGGTTCTCTTTCCCAGACTAGAAGACATCACCGCCCAAGATCTGACGCTGCAAAAGAACACCCCCGAAAAGAACGGCTGGTACAACATCACAAGGACCCGCGGCAACCAGCTGCCCGTCTACTCCGAAGTCCGCGCCAACGGCCACAGAAGAACAGTCATTAGACGCGTGGAGGGCAGCCTGCCGTTGCTCAAGGACGACCTCAAGAGAGCCCTTTTCCTCGAAAGCGATGCCATCAAGATCAAGCCCACCTCGAATCAAATCATCATCCGGGGAGACTATGTCAAGGAGATTCGCTCGTTGTTCAGAGAAGCTTCCTTGTAAATAGCATTATTGTTTTTTTTTTTCACGCATCCAAGAAAAAAATGTCCTACTTGTAAATAAATATTCTAGTTTTTTTTTGTTAATCAACGCGAGCCTTCTTTTGTTCTTCCTTATTTTCAAGCCTTATTTTCAAGCTTTTGCTTTAAATCATACGTTTTACGATCAAGACAGTTTACAGGTATCGTAGGAAACAGAATTGTATACATCAGTACATTTGCAAAAGTAAATAAAACAGGACATAGATCATGGGACGTTGAAAAGAGAAAATTGGCGGACGATACCGGGGCCGTACTCGTCATAGTCAGCCTTGGTGTAGCAGTAGTTTTTGAACTCAGCGGTCTGAGCAAGCAAAGAACCACCAAACCACACAGCGTTACGCTGCTTCTTGTGTGTAATGACGTTGACGTCTAAACCACCGCTCTTGGTGCCACTCAAAACCTCAGAGGCATGGATACGGGCCTTGACCAAAGATCTAATGTCACGCTGCAAACGACGGCCAAAGTCACGAAACATGGTTGAACCACCAGACAAGACAATGTTCTTGTAAAGACCTCTTCTGACATCAATGGGAGACGACTGCACAACAGAGTCGACGACATTTGGCAATGGCGTCAGGTAGTCGGAAGAAGCAATCTCGGGGTTGAAGAAAATCTCAGGCGCAAGGAAACGCTCGTAGGCAATGTCGACCTCGACCTTGCGGCCCAAACCTTGGTCGACAATGTACTTCTTGAATTTTTCAGGGTCATTGTCGAAACGGTTAAACTCCTGAACGATATCCGGCGAGACGTAGCAGTACTCCTCCTTGATTCGCTCAGCAGTCTTAAGGGAAGTGTCTGCTTCGTTACGGTCGCGCAATAGACTTTGAATAAAGTAGGTGATATCGCGTCCTGCAATGGGAATGTTCTTGATGGCAGAACCAATGACGTATCCCTCGGCAACAGGAATAACGTGGGTCACACCGTCACCAGAGTCAATGACAGTACCGGTCAATGATCTGTCACTGACTTTACTCGAAGTCCATGAAGCGGCCAAAGCAAGCACGGCCTGGACAGCAATGTAAAGACCTGCGCAGTTGAACGACTCAAACATGATTTCGGCAGTGTTTTCTCTGTTTTCGGGAGCATTGAGAGGAGGCTCAGTCAAGAGAAAATGGTGATCTTCGGGCTCGCATCTCAGGTACTTGAAGATTGAGTTCTCCCAGAATCGTTCCATGTGGTCCCAGTTTTCAATCTGTCCGTGGCGAATAGGATAGTTGACTCCGTAGTCTAAAACGTTAGCCCATTGCGGTTTTGCAAAAAGATGACAAGTAGTAACATACGTGGGCCATTGGCGGCAGCAAGAGCTTCGTCTCCAATGAAAAAATCTAAATCCTCGGTGCCTCGCTTTTGAGCAAGGTTTCCACCGGAAGAAACAGTCCGACCTCCGCCCCTTCCACTGGGACCACCTTGTCGGGTAGCAATAGCGGTGGGGAAGATAAAAGACGGTGAGTCGTTACCGGCAAATCCAAGCTTCGTGAGACCGGTACCGCTACGCTAGCTGTTAGCAATTGCAATCGTTTGAGCGACGAGATTAAACCAGAGTTCCATACTTGTCTAGCAACGTTGTTAGTAATTTGTGTTATCGAGACGTGCAATTGCCAATTGGCATTGACTTACCCATGACAACGGCAGGCGCTCCTGAAAAAGCCATTGTTGTATCTGTCTAAACCGAGTAGCGTTGAAAAGAAGGATGTGGGGGTGGAGAAGAAGAACCAGCGATGCAACAGAAATACCAGGTAAGTTGCCAGATGGCAGGCACTGGGGCTGGGATATGGGCCAGGAAATGGTGGTGGCTTGGCTCAAAGCGTGGGTTAGGGCATATACATATCTTCATAGCCCTGACAGCTTTGGGAGCCAGTTTGGCCGACCATGACGACGACGACGACAACAACATCAGAGTCAGTCAGAGGTATTGGGTATGAGCGGTTACTATTGAGACACAGTGGTAATTATTATTTCCTTTTATGTTGCAAGCGTACAACCTTCAAAACCAATTATACATCCTTCTATACTGTTTTGTTTTTTAATATGACTCGGATCCGTTCACAATCACATTGTTGATCTAAAAGCTGAGTTAGTAAAAGAGACGTGAGACAAGTAGCGACGAAGTAAACCTACCTTCAAGATCATTCTGCAGAGCTGTGTGGCGAGGAGAAGCTGCTGTCGCTTTCCAATTAGGGGGTCAACAACAAAGTTGTCCTTCATGTCTATAATATAGTTAGTATTTTGCTGCTGGCTGAAAATGTTTGGTGACTTACCGTTGTTGCCAGTACCCAAGCAGTCGACACCGAGCTTGGGGTTCTTCTCAAGCACTTGTCGGGATTTCAGGGAAGACAGGGTCTCAATAGGTGGCAGACCAGAGTTCTCAGCCAAGGCCATGGGGATCGCATCTAAAGCAGTGGAGAAGGCTCTGAAAGCGTACTGGTCAATACCAGTGTGCTTGTCGGCTTCTTCGGCAACAGCCAAGGAACAGGTGATTTCGGCAGCACCACCACCGTAGACAACACGGTTGTCACGGACAAGGTTGCGGACAACGCAAATGGAGTCGTGGACAGCTCTCTTGGCTTCGTCAATGATCATCTTGTTGGAACCGCGGATGAAGAGAGTAACGGCACGGGGGTTGGCGCACTCCTCAATGACGAGCATGCGATCACGGGTAGTACCGAAAGTGAGCTCACGAACAGTTCCAGCAGTTCCGAGCTTCTCCTCCTTAAGGTCCTCGAATCGAGGCACGATACGGCCCTTGGTAGCGATAGCAATCAACTCAATTTCAGGGCCGCCGACCCATCTAACAGCGGGGAGCTTGTTTTGCAAAAGCAAGTGGTTGGCTTCGTCGTCAAAGCCCCACTGGCAGATAACAAGGTTGGCGCCAGCATCCTTGACATGCTGGATCATCTCTGTGAATTTGTCGTGTTCGTATGTCTGTAGCTTCTTGAACTCGTCGACCGAAGAAATGTCGAGCTTGTGTTTGGTCTTGGGCTTAGGAGGTTCGAAGGGGCAAGTAAGAATGGCGAGCTTAACGTCGTTCAACTCACGGGGCATCTGAGGGTGAGACATGTCCTTGTCGAGAACAATACCATTGACGAGCTTGGAGTCCTCAAGGGAACCACCGACCTTACCGTCGACCTTGATGAGCTCAAAGTCAACATCCTTGCGCTTGAGATCAGCGACTTGCAAAACGGCGTCAACGGCCATGTTGGCGAACTGGTCGTGAGTTTTCGACACAATTTTACTGCCGAGCGAGGTCTTGGCAGCCTTAAGGAGGGTGCTCTTGTCTTCAAGGCTGACTGGGATTGTATCGGAAATTTTGTCGAGGTGAGAGACGGCGATTTGGCAGGCCTGGTCGAAACCGTTGGCAATCTTGATGGGGTGAATTCCCTTGTCGATGAGCTCAGAGGCTTGGGCAAGAAGAGCGCCAGCAAGGACAACGACACCGGTGGTACCATCACCAATTTCGTCGTCTTGCGATCTCGAAAGCTCTACTAGTAATTTGGCGATCTGGTTTTCGATTTGCATCTGGGAAAGAATGGTGGCACCGTCATTAGTAATGGTGATATCTCCGTCAGGCGAGATGAGAATCTTGTCGAGACCCCTGGGACCGAGAGACGACTTGACGATGTTGGCCACGGTCTGGGCAGCAAGAATGTGGGCCTTGACGGCCTCGATACCGTGGGATCGCTTCTTCTGGCCCTGATCTCTGACAATGATGAAGGGTCTTCCCATTTCATCCTGCGCCACAATGGCGTTGGAGAGATCAGGCATTGCCATCTGCTGTTGCTGTGCCATCTTGAATGTTCAATAAGAGAGATTGGGTCGTAACGAGGCGTTCGGGGCAATCCAACTGACTGAATGATCTGTGAGAGTTGTGCTACTTGGCGGATCTGAGAAGCTTTTTTTTTGTCGTGTTGTTACGTAGGGTAAATCCCACCTAGCCCAGTTATGATCTGCTTAGTCACTTATAGTTTGGGACGCAAGCCTGGGATTACAAGAGAAAAGGCAACAGAAATGCAACTTTTATTGGACTAAAATCAAGCAATTGGATTGAATATAAATAGGGAACTTTTGGCGTAAGGAAGAAGAATCATGTGTGAAGCAAATAGAAAAAATTAATATATAGGCGATTAAGCAGAGGCAACAGGAACCTCAGTGTAGTCGACCTGGTTCGAGTTCTCAAACTCGTACATGTCCAAAGCAACAAGGGCAGACTCACGGACAACGCGCTCCTCGTCCTTGGCAAACTTGTTCAATATGGGGAGAACCTCGTCGGTAGCAATAGACCCAAGGGCCTCAGCAGCCTCGTGCCGGACCATGCCTTCTTCCTTGGCGTTGGAGAGAACCTTGATAAGAGCAGGGACAGAGTCGGGACTGCAGAGCTGGCCAAAAACGTAGGCAATTTCATGTCTGAAAAGAGCCGACGGGTCGTCAAAGCCGGAAGCAAGAGCAAGGACAGCCTCGGTGGTGCCAATGTCACGCAGACGGAACATGGCACGGTATCTCTTGAACAGAGACTCGTCCTGGTTGTTGAGCAGCGTCTGGAGCTTGGGGACAACGCTCTCTTCGGTAGGCAAAGGAGGAGCAGGGTCAATAGAGGAGAAGGCACTCTCTTGCAAAACCTCAGTTTTGCTGGCCTCAGAAGCCTCCCACTCGATTCTAGCAATGGCCAATTCGCAGGTTTGGCGGATAACCTCAAGAGGGTCATTGACAAGGTACTCCTTGAGCAAGGTAAGAGATTCAGCATCACCAAGAGCACCAAGGGCCTCGGCAGCCTCGTGACGGACCATGGCGGGCTGCTCCAGGTTCTCCAAAACGGTTCTTAATGGCTGAGCGGCGTACAAATTGTGTGTCTGGCCCAAAACGTAAGCAAGCTCGTGCTTGAGAAGCTCAGAGTCGTCCTTGAAACCCTCGGCAATAATGTCGATAGCCTTGTTGACACCCTCGCTGCCCAGGTTCTTCAGGTTGAACAGGGCTCTGAAACGGTGAGCAAGAGGAGTGTTGCCGCTCAAGTTGAGGAGGGTCTCTCTGAGAGCGTCGAGAGATTCGCCCTGGTTTTCAGTTTGTCTAAGATCGTCCATTTTGCTTCTATACCGTGAGTGTGTGACGTGGTTCTTCGAGCAGAGTTAGAAGAGAAGGAAAGAAATTTTCAAACAATGTTCACCTTGAAAAAAAAAATCGATCTAGACTTTTTTTTTTTATTTTGGGAATTTCCAAATTCCCAACTGGCGCATCTCCCAACCCTGAAAAAAATTTTTGATACATTGGGAACTTGGGTCTTGGAGCTGAAAGTTTCTGCCTCACATCTTGATCTAAATACGGTAAACAACGACGACACGCAATGGCTACCGTCATCCCCCCACCCTCGAAGCGCCAGCGCAGGGAGCAGCAGCAACCTAAGGAGCTTGACGAAATCCCAGATGATCTTCCCCACGTGCTTATCAAGTTCCAGGCTTCCGACACTGGTGAGAACACCGGAGGCAGCATCAGAGTTCCTGGCAATGCCACTGAAAAGCAACTTGAACTTCTTTTGAATCAGCTGCTGGACTCCAACGACGACCCTGTGCCTTACTCTTTTTCATTGCTGAAGGCGGTCTCTAAGGACGAGTCTCAAGCCAACACCTTGATCGACATCAACTCGGATATCTACACATCGATTCTGAAGCCAGGACACAAGACTACAGAAGACCAACTCACATTGATCTATACGCCGCGAGCTGTTTTCAAAGTCCGACCAATTACTAGATCATCGCATGCCATTTCTGGTCACGGTGCCACTATTCTGGCAGCTCAGTTTGCACCCCACACTTCTTCGAGAATGGTGACAGGTGCCGGTGACAGTACAGCCCGTATTTGGGACTGCGACACGCAGACTCCCATGCGCACTCTGTCTGGACACACTGACTTTGTCTTGACTGTTGCTTGGTCCCCCGATGGAAGCTTGATTGCGACTGGTAGTATGGACTCCACCGTTCGTCTGTGGGATCCCAAGACTGGTGCCCAAGTAGGCTCTTCCCTGCGCGGTCACTCCAAGTGGATCTCGGCCCTTTCTTGGGAGCCCCTGCATCTTGTCGAGCCGGGCCATGCCCCAAGGCTTGTTTCGTCTTCCAAGGACGGCACCCTGCGTGTTTGGAACGTTGACCAGCACGTTTGCGAGTTCTCCATGAGCGGACACAAGAGCGCCGTTTCGTGTGTCAAGTGGGGTGGTCTGGGTGACATCTACTCTGGCTCTCATGACAAGTCTGTCCGCGTGTGGTCTTCAAAAGACGGCCGCTTGGTGCATATTCTCAATGCCCACGCCCATTGGGTTAACCATATGGCTCTCTCTACAGACTATGCGTTGCGGACGGGCCCTTACGATCACAAGGGTAAGTTCGAAGGTACTCCCGAGGAATACAGAGCCGCCGCCAAGGAACGTTTTGAAAAGCTTGCTCGTGTTGGTGGAAGCGTTTCTGAGCGCTTGGTCACAGCCAGTGACGATTTCACAATGTACCTGTGGGAACCTGCCAAGTCCAAGAAGCCCCTGTGCAGGATGACAGGCCACCAAAAGCTTGTGAACCACGTTACGTTTTCACCTGACGGCCGTTACATTGCCTCTGCGTCGTTTGACAACTCTATCAAGCTTTGGGATGGCCGTGACGGTAAGTTCATTGCCACGTTTAGAGGTCATGTCGCCCCTGTTTACCAGTGCGCCTGGTCCGCAGATTCCCGCTTGCTTGTCAGTTCCTCCAAAGACACCACTCTCAAGATCTGGGACATCCGCACCAAAAAGCTCATGAGCGACCTTCCCGGCCATGCCGACGAAGTGTATGCCGTCGACTGGAGTGTGGACGGAAAGCGCGTTTGCTCGGGTGGAAAGGACAAGATGGTTCGTCTTTGGTCGCATTAATAGCATAAACTTGGTATTTATTACAGTAATTCCTTCTCTTTTCATGATAGACAGCAAATAATACATTGATTTGTTTTTTACTAACATCCCTGGACCTTTCGACTCTTTTCAATGTGACAATGTCTAGAAAAAAATAGCGGTCCAGTCCAAACAAAAAAGTAGCAAGTGATTCGACCCGGGATCGAACCGGAGACCTTCTGCGTGTAAAGCAAACGTCATAACCAACTAGACCATCAAACCTTACTACGCTTAATTTGCCTGCCAAATAATACAAGATATAAAATTGCAAATCTAAAAGTTCAAATCATAGGTACCCATTTTGGCAGGCATTGACTGTAAAATAAGATGGAATAGACTACATTTACACTTGCAAAAATAAACAAAACGACATATATCTATAACTAGCTTATAATGAGACCTTCGGAGTCGCGACTCATGAACGTTGAGGGGAGGAAGGGTTTTCTGTGGCGTGGCCAGTCTTTAGCCTCTTAAATAATCAACTAACACAAAACCCACTTTCAAAGTCGTCATTTAAGACATGGACTACTTGCCTATAATCAAGAGCAATGACCTCCGTAAATTTACCCTTTCTCAGTTGAAAATGAAATCTTTACACAATGCAATTGAGCCCCTTCATTACCAGTGCTTTTTTTTTTTTTTTTTTTTACTTTCTTAGTCTAGAAAAAAGAGATTCATCGATAATAATTGATTAATAATAAATTGGACGTTCAGAGCTAGGCCAGACCGCCAGCAAAACCAAAATCTACGGCAAGTTTCCAACCTCCCAAAGAAACTAACCCACCACCAGCGGAAAAAAAAATGATGTACCTACTACCATGACCCCCAACCTGCGCCTAAAGATGATTGACAAACTTCCGCCGGAGATTCTCAATCGTATCATTGACGAAATTTCCTGGACCTTGCCTTCTGAAGTTGAAGAAGACTTGGTGCATTGATGAATTTGGCTCACACCTGCAAAGCCCTCAAGTCAGTTGTGTACTCGATTGTATTCAAGAATTTGCTGTTCTCCAAGCCATGGGATATGGATTCTATGGAAGTAGATGATTCCAGCTGCTTCGATTATTGGGATTATGACAATGGAGAGCTCCTTTTGGGCTCCACGAATAGGACGCAAAGTCTGCAGTTTTGCCTTGGAATAGGATATCACCGAATACCCGAATCGGCGTTATCGTACGTTCGGACGCTCGTCATAGGTTTCCACATCAAAAGGGGTCCATTGGGCCCAAGATTACCGGCCCTGATATCCAACATGTCATCTCTACAAGAAGTCACCTTGCACATTTATAATCGCGGCGATTTTCCCGATATTCCAAAAGTCATTGAAAGTATTCTTGGACACGAAAACGAGATTAGTGTTCATACTTACTGGGAAATGCTGATATCTGGGCAATTACTATTTACACTAACCCTGGACATCTTTGAAGACGAATGGAGTGACTGGTGCAAGCTGAAAAACGAAACAGTGTTTTTCACACTTGGCGATCGAAGGCTGAGATTTCCAACGTCATTTCTTGAAATTCTCAAGCAACAAAAACATTTGAAATCATTTTGTATTTCGTCAGACGGCGAAGTGCAGTACGGAATCGACCCCAGAGATATTCATGAAACCGTTGGAATCACAGCAATACCCCGGTACCTCCAAGATCTGCCCAAGCTTGAAGAAATCAAATTGTTCATGACCGAGGGGCAGATATCAGACGAATGTGACTGGGTGCCAGCGCCAGCAATCAAGTCTCTATCCTTGCCTATTGGCATGTTCAAGCCTTCACACACGTTTAACGCTTTCGACCACGTTTCTTACCTGGAACTTGCTGGCCAGGACGTCAAAAATCTTGTAATGCCAAAGTTTCGCGGGCTCAAAGCACTGGTGCTCTCTAAGTTCTCCAAGAAGGTGGTAAACATTTTGGAGCATTTTGTTTCCAACAACCCGAATCTCACAGAGCTTTGCATTGCCAACTGCAAACTGTCGGCAGACTTGGAGCAATTGACTCGTTTGTTTGCAAACATTGAAAAGCTTGAGCTTTTTGAAACAGAGTTTCTCACGTTCAAAGGTGCGCTTGCCAGTGCCAAAAACCTGCGGTTTTTCCATTGGTATCCCGCAAAAAAAAATAGCACCAATTACAAAAAGGTGTTCAAATGGCTGGCCGAGGCTGTCAAGGACAAGGAGATCAGTCAATCCCTCCAAACCATTCTCTTTCAGCCTACAGAGGACGACAAGTATATGTTTGAGACCGGGGCGGACTGGGCACTCTTCACGCTTCCGAAAACCATTCCCACAAAGGCTGCAAAGAAAATCGCGTTAGCAGCAATGCAGTTTGACCCGATCGCTAGCCATCATGGAGACTATTCTACGTTTATTATGGATATGCATGCTTTTGCTCAAGCGGTGACCAATTTAGATTTGACAAGGACCAGGGTGACAACGGAAAGCAGCCCCTTTCCACTTGCAGACCTGTACAGTTACAAGCTATCGCCATGATCGTTACATTTCAGTTTACAGAGTTAATTTTACGCCTTGAGTTCTTGGGCCTTGGTAAACACGAACGCATTCAAACTGATAAGTTGAGCTTGAGGGTTGGTGAGATGGTATTGGAGCTCCATGTACGTCTAGTCGAGCTCCTTGAACGAGCAATAGCCGCTTTCTTCATTGGTGGTGTAAAATAGAGCTAACTGAATGTGTGGTGCTATTATTTGGCCATGATTCATACATTTCAGCAACTGGTTTAATTCCATGAGACCAATTACTTACCTCCATTGTCAAAGTAGTCAGTTTGATACTTGCAAAAACATTAAAAATTCATCATTAACATATCGTTTATAAAACAAAAATAGGGCAAGCGTTGAGCGCCCTAATACAAACACTACAAAAGTGAAAAAGAAAAATTACACACATCAAGTTTAGACCTTGTCGGAAACCTGTTCACTGGAGAGGGCCGTCGAGGTAGCCACATGCTCTCCGTAGTAGGTCGACATTTCCGGTTCCTCGTCGTAAGCCCCACCGACCTCGTGAATCTCAATCATGTCCAAACCGGCCACTTCCTCCTCCTCAGTCACACGCAAGTGCAACCCGGGGATATAGTTGACCAGGAAGCAGATAATGTAGGTGAAGACAAAGGACCAGGCAGAGATGGCGCAAATGTCGGCGATTTGAAGGCCGAGCTGGCGGTAGTTGTGGGAGACCCAGCCGCCGTCGATTTCGGTAAAGTCGTCAAAGCCGGCGATTTTGGGGGACGCGAAAAAGCCGAGCATGACGCCGCCGACAATGCCGCCAACGCCGTGGAGGTTGAAGGCTTCGATGGTGTCGTCGACGCCAAGGTAGTGGGTGAGCTTGTGAGAGAGGCGGCAAACGGCGGCGGTGACAACGGCCGAGACAAACGCGGCCCAGGGCTCGACGTAGGCGCAGGCCGGGGTAATGGCAACAAGGCCGGCAATGGCACCCTCACAGGCACCGATAATGGAAAAGCGGCCGGTCATGAGCTTGTCGAGCAGGACCCAGGTGGCCGAGGCAGAGCAGGCGGCAATGTGGGTGTTGGCGAGAATGTAAGCCGTTCTCAGGTTGACGGCCAGGCCTGTACCCGAGTTGAATGCAAACCAGCCAAACCAAATGAGTGTGGCGCCAATGAAAACCATGACGGGGTCCTTGGGCCTGTACTTGGCGTTGCCCTTTTTGGGGCTGTCCTTGCGCTTGCCGATAAACAGCGAGTAAGCCAGCGAGGCCATGCCCGATGAAATGTGGACGGGACCACCGCCGGCGAAATCCAAAGAGCCCATGTTGAGCAGCCACCCGTTTGCGTTCCACACCCAGTAGGCCTGGGGGCAGTAGACAACAGTTGTCCAAATGACACCAATAATGAGTGAGGGGAGCAAACGGCCGCGTTCAGCAATGGCACCTACAAAGATCTGGACGGTGCAGACGGGGAAAAAAGTGGAAAAGATAAAGTACAAAATCTCGGGAATGGTTCCGGTGCCGCCAAACATTTGGCCCTGGAAGCCCTGCAATGCGCCCATTTTTAAGTTGCCGAGAATTTTGCTGCTCGACGACGAGACGGCGAGGGAATAGCCAAAGAGGTACCATTGGATTGAAATGACGGCGGTGATGATGTAGGACTGGAAGAGTATGGAGAGGATGTTTTTGCGCCTCAGCATGCCGCCGTAGAACATGCCAATGCCCGGGGTGATGATGAAGACACCAAAGGTGCAGATGAGGATGAAGCAGGTGTCTGCATAGTTGATGGTCGCAATGTCTTCCGCCAGCGTGCTAGACATGGTTGGAACGAGAAGAAGAAGATGCTTTGGATGTGAGATTGAAAGCAAAATGGAATCAAAAGCAAGCGGAAATTCAGCGTTTATATAAGTTTTGTAGGTTTGTCCGGGCAGGTATCGATAGAGGTTTGGATCAGTGATATTTTCGGGCGATAGAGGGCGTCTATGGGGCACAAAAGAAATACCGAGACCCCGATAAAAGCCCCGGCCGATAACAAAAACAAATTAAATGAAATAAACAAGAGAAACTGATCAAACTGAAAGACGAGATCTGGCTAATTAAGCGTCTGAGTTGGTGTTTTTCAAGCGGCCAGCGCGTGGTGATCAGTGTCCGACACAGGGCGCGACGTTGGTCTTTGAATTTAAAGCCCAAATTAAACTATCCCGCGCCAAGAAAACAAGGCCAACCGCGCAGTCGAAATTTCAAGTGCTGTTTAGGTTGCAATGATTTAGTGATGTGGGCGGAGTTAGTTTCGACTCTTGATTGGTAACGGTCTCGAATGGCATGACGGTACTCCGCAAAGCCAAGGCCCGCGATGGCACGGCTTGACAAGCTGTGCCAACAAGTGTGCGTGCCGACAGCGCTTTGTGGCTGGTGGGATCTTGGCCTGAAACGAAACCAGTCAAAAGTGGGCCATTTTCACAAACATCTCGGCAATTCTGGTTGCTACATCACTTGCAAGCCTTGTTTGGCGGTTGGTTTTACCGCTCGCTGGGCTCGAGCGCTGTTGACGACGTCGGCCGATCTGCAGCAACTCATACGTCCAAGCACGCAAAGCCATTCAGCATCTCTGCGTTCTCTTCTCGGGATACTCTCTCACACGCAGTCCCCACGTTTGCCATCTTTGGCGGTATCGTCGGCCTTGCCAGTCGTTGCAGAACGCAGCTTCTCCACCTGGAATTGCTCTCAATTCGCGCTGCGCTCGCTGCTCTATCCAGCCAATCCGTTGATCCAGTCCAGTCCCAGCCAGGTGCTCAGGGTCGTGGCAAAATGCACAGCCCAAAGAACGGGATTTTCTTCCTGGCGAGTGGGAAACTTTTGCTCGAATTGGCAGCGCAAAGGGTGCTATAACTCGCAGTTATTGCGTCTGTTCCAGGGACAGTTTGTGCCTTATCAGTAAAAAATCGCCCTTATCAGTAGACAAGAGTTTGGCTGCGTTATCATTGGTCACGTGACTCAAATAGTCACATGACATAAGACTTGGAACTTGCGACAACATTAATGGTTCAATTAAACCCTTGGATCTCACAAGACTTTCAAAACCTGGAGTAAGAACATCTGGGGTTTTAGTCGCCGTGTCTGTTTATTGAACGGCAATCATTCTGATAGAAGTTGAAGATTGATGATGATTGTCTGCTCCGAAACACCCGCGCACGGCTCAAACACATCAAGTGTCCAACTGTACTTGGTGCTCATGTTTGCCGCTGGCCCTTGGCCTACGTAACTCGCAAGCATCATGCGGAACTGATTTACATTGGATTCAACTGATCATTCATAATTGTAGATTTTGCAACAAAAAGATGAGTTTTGAAAATCCCAGGCCCTTGTTAGGAACTCGAGATAACATAACATTGTTGCAATGACGTTGAAAGGTCCAGCGGGTGGTAAAGAACCACAACGCTCGGTTCTGCAGGGACAGGTACATACGGCGGCACTTTTTTGCAATTGAATGGAATTGCGGTAGTGCACACTTGTGACGCAGACTCGGCCGGGACAAATGTAATCATTGTCCACCAGTTGAGCCAGGTTGAATGATTACTTTGCAATCTGATGACTTCAAATGCACTGCTTATACCAATGAATCAACGAGTTAGGCAAAGGGTCCTTGTGAAATGCAACATCCAAGGGCCCTTGTTTAAAATGAAAACAGGCAGTCCCCAGATGATGAGAATTGAGTTAAGCCGCCGTTTTTGTTTGTAATTTGCATGAACTGAACTACTAACCGATGTTCACAATCTCGGATTAACACGTTTTTCCGTTTTTCCGGGCTGGACTTAAAAGTAGTCAAACGTAGGAAGTCACAAATCTATGTAATCTGATGGCAATATTTCTGTGCGAGTTAAAACACACAAACGGTTTGCATTTTGTCCAAATTGTTTGATTTATATGTAGGCTGTTTACTGTCAGCACATCCAACCACCAATAGTACCAAACCACAGAACAGCTCTACAAGTGACTTCAACAACTCTACTTAAGTATAACCTACGTTCTTGTCCAGTAACTTGGAATGTAATTTGAAGCTCCAGTACTGGCAAAAAATGTTTGTAAAGAAGCTCGCTTAGTATTACATAAGCACCTTAGCGCTCGCCTAAAAAAAGTAACAGCCCGCACTTCCATCTCCACAACTCGATAGACTAATCAACAAAATAGTTAGAACGCATCAGCCCATTGAATTCCAATTGGCAATATAGACAGCTCACGACAGAAAAAAAAAATGAGATTAAAGCTCCGATTTCCCGACTCGACTGAGGTCGTGACGCTCACGGGCGCCGACTCGACTGACGCGACGGTGACGCTGCAGCAGCTGCTCGACGCATTTCCCAAGGACAAAACTGGAGCTGGTGAGAATGGTACGGCAGGAGTCACGATAAAGGCCGGGTTCCCGCCGAAACCGATTGCGATGGGGGATAAGCAGGCGACGCTCAAGAGCCTGGGCGTGTCGAACGGGGAGCAGCTTGTGGTGGTGGTGGTGGTGGCAACAGAGGGCACGGCTGGAAGCAAGGCTGCCTCGACTCCAGCTGTGGCTTCTAGTGCAGGATCCAGCGCGACGTTTTCGAAAACGACGCCGAGCAAGATTGTCAAGTCGCCGCCAAAGGGCAGTTCCGCCGCCGCATCTGCAAGCAAGACCAGATCGTTTGGCAGTCTCAACAAACCCGCCAGCAAGCCCACGCCCACGCCCACGCCCTCGGCATCGGTGAGCGACGAGCTTGTGCAGGTCAAGTGCAGCTCGTTCGGGTACCTCCGCCTGCGCGTCATGGAGGACGACAACTCGTGCCTCTTCCGCGCCGTCGGCTACACCATTCTCAAAAACCTCGACAGCATGTTCTCCCTCCGCGACATTGTCCGCGAGGCCATCCTCAACGACCCCGAGACCTACAGCGACGCCATTTTAGATAAACCGCGCGGGGTATACATGAGCTGGATCATGCAGGACAGCAGTTGGGGCGGCGCTATCGAGCTCGAGATTCTGGCCAAGCATTTCGGTATTACGATTTGCTCGCTGGACGTGGCCAACGTGCGCACAGACATGTTCAACCCGGGCCAGGACCGGTTCGTTTGTGTCGTCTACTCCGGCATCCACTACGACGCCGTCGCGCTCTGCCCCGCCGCCACCGACTCGGGCCGGCCCGAGGACGACGACACCATCTTTGAGGGCGACCTTCGCGGCATGCAGGTTTTGGAGAGCTTGACGGAACTGGGCAAGCTCCTGCAAAAAAGGAATTACTACACGGATACGGCCAAGTTCACAATCAAGTGCAACCGGTGCGGCAAGGCGCTCGAGGGCGAAAAAGAAGCGGCCAAACATGCCATGGCCACGGGCCACACTGACTTTGGCGAATACAAGTAGTTAGTTTTTAAAAACCAAAAAAACAATTTTCTTGTATTGCAGATTCGAAAAACAAACGGAAACAATAAATATCTAATGCATTAACTTTTTTTTTTTTAAAATGGTATCTTCTCTTATTCCTCCTGGATTTGCATTTCGTCCTGTTTCGATGCCTCCTGCTCCTCCTTGGTCTCCTCCTCTTCCTCTTCCTTTGGTGGTTTCGCCAGCTGCTGCTGCGTCACCTCCGCCTCGGTAATACTCTTCCCTTGCTCCCTCAGTTTCTCAAACTTGGCCACATTATGCCCCGCCGCGGCATCCGCCTCCTCATGCGTGTAGGGACCTTCCTTGATGAGCTTGACGCGGCGCTTGTGGACCTTGCCGCGCTGGTGGTGGGACTTGGCCGAGGCGGTCTCAAAGTACTTGGCGCAGGGGACGCAGTAGTGCTGGCCGAGGCCGGGCTTGGTCTCGTCGATTGGTTGTGTCTCAAGGGCCGAGATGGAGTCGGAGGACTTGAGGTCGGTGTAGAGGACTTGGTCCAAGTCACTAATACCAGTTAGCAAATAATAAAAAAAAATGGACTTGGGAAAGTTGGACTTACCGGGTATACCGCTTGGTCTTGTATTTCATTGACGAGTAGCGACCCATGTTTGCTGCTAGTTGTGAGTTGTGATCTTGTTGCTTGTGTGGAGTATGTAAAGAAACGCGCTTCCCAAAAAAAAAAAAATTTTTTTTCGTTCGTTTCCTCCCAATTCCCAGGCTGCCCGTTGGGAGGTTTGGATTTTACCCTAAGCCTGAGACCATGGCGAGCATGATGGTTGATATCGTGGAATGGCCATGGTGTAGTACGGATACTGGGAAGACGGGGATGGAGAAGGTGGGTCAGTTGCTGTTGCTGTGTGCAGAAGACTTGTGTTTGGTGGCTGTCGTGTCTTTAGTCTTTGAGGTCTGTCGATGCCGCTCATGAGCATCACCCAAGAGCCAGTTCCATGGTCCTGAACTAGGAATGCTCTCCGTGTCTCAGCTCCTTGCGTTCCATTTCTAGTAGATTCTCTACTTAGATTTGCTTGCAAGGGATGCTATCAGATGTCGTTTGTGGCGGTATTTATAACAGTGCTCTGACAGGCGGCCGGCATAAGAACTATATCGACAGGATCGCCTGGTCCCTGCGTGCATAGGCGAGACACTAGACAACCTTGTTTCTATTTCATCATGGCATGCACTCGGCATGTCCTGACAGCTGGCTTTGGCTTGTCTGCCTGGTCTGCCTGGTCTAGTCTGCCTTTGGAAGCGGTTCCAGTTGTTTTGCAAGGAAAGTCCGTGATCTTTGGTTTGTCGTCTTTGAGCTCCATGTTCTTCAATCTTCCTTCTAAGCTCTTCCGGCCCACCGAGACCTTATCCACCAGGCCTGCGTGCACCTGGACCCAATGACCATGACATGCTCGCTTTCCACCCTCGTAAAAACATTGTTACAAGACCCTAAGTCTTTCTGTGCCCGTAGTTGCAGCTCGCTTCAATGTTTTGTTGTTCAAGTCGAAGGGTTCTTTGTCTCGGTTAAGCAGTGGAATGCCTTTCGGAGATTGCACAAATGCGAGCCTTCAACAACGTAAACAGAGCGCGGAGAGTCGTGCTGAGACGGTATCAGACGTAGCTTCTCTTTGCAGTTCAACACTGGCTTCTTCGCTGGTGTTTCTGCTGGTGTTTGCGCTCGTGTTCCGTTGAGTGCCCCGTCCACGCGATTCGACTATTTCTGGATCGCAAACCCTCTGGCACGCGAAGAACCAAAGAACCTTAAATAGAAACCGGTCTCAGAGCCAGTTTTCTGCCAGTTTTCCTTTCTTTCTCCTCCTTCCAACTCGCTTCACCGTCGCTTCCTTTGCTTCGCAGTCCTGCTCGATTCCAGAACGCGCCCGCGGGTCCTCCACCACATCACCTGCCTACCTGCTTCGTACTGCTGCGCTGCTATAAATACCATCAATCATGTTTTTCTCCAAAGCCAAAAAACAAGCCGCTTCTTCCTCTCCTAAATCACACTCGACACCAGCGGACCCGCCATCGCCATCGTCTCCCGGTAATGCCATAGACACGGGCAGCCCTAGAACCACGAAACGAGCGTCTGCCTTTTTCGACCTGAACTCCGCGCCAGAGTCTTCTCAGTTTACAAACATTCTCGCCAACCCGCCGCCGCCCCCGCCGCCGGCACCAGCAGCAGCTTACAGACCTTACGGCGACCAGCGCCCCATTGCCAGAAGTCGCGTTTCCTCTTCATCTTCTTTCCAAACAAGCAGCATGTCCGACTCCAACCCTGTGAGTCGGCGCGTGAGCCAGAACGGTCAGCCCGCGCTCCTGTTCAAACCACCACTGCTTGCCGCGCACAGACGAGACCCGTCTATAGACCAGGCAGCTGCGTTTGACGGCTTCGACGGCTCCTACGACTCGCTTGCCAATTCCCCGTCGCCGGCAAAGCTGGGCTCGTCAAGCTTCAACTTTGACGACAGCCTAAACCTACAGCCAGAGGTGGATCCAACCCTTGCCCACACCGAAAATATTGGAAAAGACAGCAGGCCAGGTAAACAATCCATCTTTACGAACGACTACGACGCTAGCGCTGCCATGTCGGAAGTAGTTCCTGAGCCGTCGAGATCCTTTGCTGCTACCATGCGGGCAGAGCATGTTACCGGGTCTCCAGAGCCCTCATACCCAGCACGCGCTACAATCAAAACCGTGCAAAGCGTAACTGACGACGACGAGGAGGAGCAAGACGCCGTCCCCTTTTCACTCCAGGAACCTGAGCATGAGTCTGAGACGTCTCAGCACAAGACTCTCAGACCAAAGGACTCTGTTACGACTTTGCCTATACACACTGCATACGCTGCCCTCGACCCGGTTAGGTCGCCTGTAGGCTCGCCGTCAGCTGCAGCCGCCGCCATTGCTTCTGCATCGCTCAAATCGCAGCTGAAAATAGGAGAGGTCAGAACCGTTGCCTCTCAACGAACGCCTCTCCAAGTAATTGAAAATAATTACTACGTTGGAGAAGAAGGATTCAGTGGTATTGAAACCTCGGCAGAAAATACAGCTTTCAACTCTGATGAGGACGAAGACCATGATCTCCACAATCAAACATATACCGCCAACCCGCCACGGGCCATTGCGCCAGTCAGCCCATCTCCAAAACCTCGACCCGCTTCAGAAAGCGACTCGTCTTACGTCAATGTGGGGAGCAATGCAGATTTGGAAAGCACGTCTTCTGGTGTAGTGGTACCTCGCGCCATTGGAACCCCTACTGAAGTGCACAACCCTTACACATCTCATATTTTAGAACCCCAGTACAATGAAACCTCGACCGCACCTGAGCATGTCGAGTATCAAGAGGGAGATCACGCACGGTACCACTCCGTCATTAGCCAGTACTCAGCCAGCACATACCTTTCCGACATGGACGAACCAGACGATTTCAAGTTGTATCATCCTCAACCACACCGGCCAAACATGAACAGCGACATGGCCAAGGACGGCGACAACAAAGTCCGCGCGTCCATGGTCTCTGTCGCCAGTAGCGACATTTTGAACTCGTCTGGCGGAATCCCTGTCGACAATTTCTCAACATCGGATCAGGCGGACCTCGACGCTGCCGGTCGCGAGCAGGCCTTAAGAGAAACAGAGGGTCAGCTAGTCCGAGGCGGATCAAATCTTGCACGACAGTCCATGCCTCTTATGCAACGCCGTACAAGCCAGGGTCGCACATTGTCTTCCTTGATGGGACCTGGCCCCAGCGGCCTGCGCAACTCCCACATGCCCCAAATGACCGACGCCAACGGCACCTACTACCCCGCGCCCATCCCCGTTGAGCTCAAGCTGCCTCCACTGCTGTCAAAAAAGAACCAATCCAAGGCCCAAAAGGGCCGGCCCATGTCCCGCCGCCGCAGCTCGTTTATGCGCCCTGACAGTGCCATCCAGATCCCAGCGCCACCTGTATGGCACGTCGAAACGGGTGTGTCTGCTAGTGACAGAAGATCCATGATGAGCCGCAGAGTCAGCATGGCGTCCACCTTGAATGGGGTCAGACAAAGTGGCGAGTTTGACCGTGAGACTGTGCTTGAACAGGAGCGGGGCGATGAACAGGCCATTGAGACTGAAAGTTTGCAAGAGTCACATGTGGATGGTGAGCCGAAAGAACACGATGACGCAGAGACCAGATCGTTTGTCAGCGACGTTTCCTCGGCGGTGGACATTAAGGGTAAAGGCGTGTCTGCCCCCTTGCGTGACCATGAAGCCGAGCTCGAGGACGGTGCTGGCCAACGTGGTTCTACAATGAGCATGGGCCGCATTGGCCAGCTCAAGGATGAAAGCTGGGGCACGCGCAATTCAATGGAGCCCCGTACTTACTCGCAGTTCATCAACTCTGAGTACTACACCGATTTCGCCGAGAACGAAGATAGCGACGACGGCATTGACTCCGACGCGGCCACGATCCAGAGCGACGACGAGTACCAAGAGGACGTGCTTGTGGACGAGGAGGAGACGGCCAAGCTTGCCGCCGAGGCGCAGGCTAACGAGGGCATGGGTCTCATTGACGGCGCCAAGCTCGACGACTTTGCATTCACGTCGTTCAACCCCAACAGCGCCATCACAGACCGCGGACTGCTCGCCAACAGCATCAACTACAGCAGCACTATTCTCCCCGCCGTTGGCGTGCAGCCGCCGTCGCTTATTGAAGAGCTCGAGCGCCGCAAAGCCACGCGCAAGGCGCGTCTGCAAAAGACTTACTACGACACCAACACAGGCAACGCCATTGCCACCGAGACACTGGGCCGGCTGCCGCCTTCCGCCGACCAGCTCCTGCGCGAGCCGCACTCGGGCCACCCGCTCGACGCGCGCCACAGCAAGAGTCTCCTCGAGCTGCAGTACATTGCCGACAAGGACTACGAGGTGCAAAAGCACTACCAGGCAGGCATCCACGCCGCCGTCGAGAGCGACCGCATGTCCCGGCTTGGCCTGTCCACGCCCAACCTCATGGCTGGCGCAGCGTCGCCCTTGATGGCGCCGGGCCTGGCCGAGGAAGAAGGAGAGTCCCTGGGCGCGCGCCGCGCCAGGCTCAAGAAGAAACGCCAGGAGGAGAAGGCCGCGCGGCTCGAGGAGCAGTACCAGAACGAGACCCTCGCGCAGCGCCGCGCGCGCCTCAAGCGCGAAAAGCAGACGGCAGCGGCCGCTGCCGCGGGGTTGGCAGTGGAAACAGAGAGCGTGGCGTCGCCGGCGCAGGGCCAGGAGGACATGGAGTCGTTTGTGTCGCAGCAGCCCAGCGTCATTGCGACTTGAGCCATGGGATAGTACAAAAAAAAAAAAAAAAAAGTTATTTTACAAGAATGCATTTCATACATTGATTAATAGTACACGGATTTTATTATTATTGATTTATCTTTTTTTTTTTTTTTTACTTAAACATTCTTTGTTATTTATATTTGATCCGTTAAATTACACTGCAAAGACGGTTGCTGTGAGGAGGGCCGAGACAGCTGCAGGCGACTAGCCGATCTGACCAGAGGGGACGGTGCCATAGGAAGAGGACCCCGGGTCGAGGACAGTAGGCTCGTATGCCTGGGCAGGCTCGTCGGGCGCCAAACTGCCATCCCAGCAATACGTGTCAAAGCATTTCTTGCACTGGTCCGACTGCGGGAGGCCGCGGCGCTCCGTCTCGCGGTGGATGATGGCACACCCGACGCACGCGCCCCAATCGCTGTCCTGCGTGCTGTTGCCGCGCGTGGCGACATTGTACCCGTTCTGGATCATGCCCCCAACCTCGTCCGTGCTGTATGTCAATTGTCCTGTAGTCGTGTTGGAAAAGTACGAGTAAGGGTGGTTGGAGTTCCACACAATGAGCGGCGGGATGTAGTCGTCGGAGGAATCGGTAGCGGTACGGAGGTCCGTAAAGTTGGACGCGTAGCAGCCGAAAAACACGGGCCGGTCGGTGAAGCCAAGGTTGACAAAGGTGTTGTTGCCGGGGACACTGGGAAAAAACGTGTGATTGGCCTGGGCACCAAACTGGCGTTCGTAGGTGGCAACAATAGAGTTGCCGTTTGGCCACGAGAACTCCGTGTCGGCCGAATTGTCGTAAGCAAAAACAACGTCTAACTCACGCGCCTGCTGCTGCAGAGGGTACAGGGGAACGTTCTGGTTGTCTTCACCACCGTCAACCAGCGCCAAAGCCTCGGCTCGCGAAATGGACGAGTTGAGAGTAATGTTGTAGAAAGGGTTAGGCTTGTAACTAGCGATATCATCGTCCTTCTCTCCAACTATTTCCAAGACATCAATGCCGATATCAATGCCTATATCCTCAAAGAAGCCATGGCCACGCGACGTTTCAAGATGCTTGACTAACTGGTTAAAGATCGACGACGACGTGCCCAAAATGAATCCAGCATTGTCATAACCAGTCACACAGCAGTTGTCGGTGACAGGGACACCGTTGGCAACGACAGAGCCCAGGTATCGGGTGTCGGTAAAAAAGTAAAGAGACGGGTCCCAAGATCCCAAATAGAAGGGCGAAATTTCAAAAACGGTCGAGTTGGTGGAAATGATGGTAGTTCCGGGAGCACGACCAACAGCAACAACGATGGGGAATGGCATCTGGTGGCTCGTAAACGCGTCAAAGTTTTTAATGTCCGAAAACTGTAGCGCAGGGCCACCGTCTTCGAGGCCTATGAACTGCTGGGAAAGAACACGGCCCCAAAAGTCCGTTAAGGACGCGTCAAAGCCAGCTTTGCTCTTGGCTTTGGCCTCTTCGGCCAAGTTGCTGTAGTAGCGGATAGCTGAGAAGACGCTCATGCCGCCAGGATTATAAATGGGGTGACTGAGGTCCCACAGATGGCTGTCGCCTTGGAGGTCCTGGACGGAGGTGAAGTTGTGGAGGACCACCGAGTTGACAAGCCAGTTGCCGCCAGAGAGACCGGCCAGGTAGGTCGAGGCCTGCAGTAGACCGCCCAGATGGCCCGGGTTGGTGGAATTGATGGTTCGGTCGTCGAGAGCAGCAAGCTGGCCTGCGCCATTGAGCATGGCGCGGTAGCCGCCGCCCGAAAATGCAAGGCCGATATTGATCGACGCATTACTGAGAAACTCGGAGGGCGTGAAATCCGACATGTTCATGCGGTTCAAAAGGTCAACGAGCACAGGCTTCGTGACCTTGTGGCGCTCCTCGACCCAGTCGGTCTCGTTCTGAGACAGACTGGCGGCGGAGGAAAGAAAATTGGTGTGCTCGGAGGAGCACTCGATGATGGTCGGGACATACGAGTTATGCGGATTCCACGCGCTTGCTGGATGGACAGCAGCGAGAACCAGTGCCATGGTCGCGGCCGCGAGAGATGAGAAATGCACCATTCTTGATATCAGCTAGATATAGGGATAGCAATAGCAAAAGAGAAAGCCTTGCAAAAAGGAGAACCCGGAAACAGGAATGCCTTTATAGCACAGTCGGGGATGTGTGGGTGGCCCAGAACGGGGAAATTCTTGATGAATTTTTAAATTTTTCAACTATTGAATTCATATTTGAATGTTTGCTGATCCCTACTTTTGTCGCTTAGAGTATATTCCGTAAAAGCCCTGCGGCGGAGAACGTGCGAACAGCAGCGGCGAAGAAGTCTGGGCGGTGAGCGCGAGTTTGGGTTGCTGGCTTGTCGGTGCGCGGGCCTGCAATATTGCGACGACCAGACGGGGCACAGTTAGGTGCCGCTGCTGTTGGTGCCCGCTGCTACTGATATGGCTGCGCATTGTTGGAACCGGACTGCGCAATTTCCCCGGATCCTGGCGCGGGCGGTTCTCTCTTGTGACAATTCCCTGTTGCAACTGGAGTTTTGAGCGGTATTAAGATTGGCTGCTCCAGTTTCTTCGTTAGCATGCATTAAACGAGATCGGCGCTTTTGAGTTCACTGTAATTCTGTTCCAGAAAAGAAATTGCTTGTTTATATGCAATCATCACCGATTCCAAGACCATCGATGATCTGTGGGATGGAAGCAGTTAAACCCTGAGAAAGTTGTGTCTCATTATTACCACAAAAAGTGTTGAAATAGCCTTGTAAACCTTTTTAATTGTTAACCTTGATTCTTCTCTATACTAACGATCTATAACAATGAATGCCATACCTTTTGAATTGTTAACCTTGATTCTTCTCTATACTAACGATAGAGAGGAGGAAAACTCTTCAAGAAGGTTTGGGTTGTAAAATCCCACTACATTTCCATCACGTGCTCATTCCACATCTCAACAAAAAGCCCCAACCCTCAAGATATGAGCCAATTTTTGTCAGATCGGGTCCAAAGCGCGCTTCACCAGACCTCTCTGGTTTACATGACTTTTTTTTTTTTCAAAGCGCAAAATCTACTTAGCAGATTTCCAATACTCTAGCAGCGTGGTATACACAAACATTGTATATCGTAGGTGACGTTGAGTTACTACTTTTTAATTAAACTCATTCGTAATTACAAACCACATTCATCATCGCTCCAAGACATGTGAGAATAATGATAGGGCTCAAAAGTTGATAATGATCATCATTCAAGCGAAAACAGAAGGTCCATGTGATTAAATAGAGTTTCCAGGTCACACGTCTGAAGAAGAAATATGTCTGATTATACCCAGCTTGTAATTAGACCGTCGGGGTCGTGGGTAAAGAACGTTGAAGGAAGGAAGAGTCTTCCGTGATGGGTCCCAATCCAACCAACTTACTCACAAAACTCTATTCTATTTCTAGATTCTAGAAAAACGACTCCTGTAGTTATATCAACTTCGGGAATGAAACCATCAGATTTTGCTCAATCAGTGTTGGTTATTAATGCCAATCTAGAAAAACTTTGAAAACTTGATCAAAATCTATCACCACTTCTACGATCTTAGGATGAATTCAAAAATTCAATAAATTCCTCAGGAGTCTAGGTGCAAAAATGGCTGCTTGAACTTGTAAATACAAGTAAGTACTTCCAAACTTAACGTGAACGATTAAATTTTTAAGCGCCATAGTTAACCTATTTCCTCCAGGCCCGCGACCTTATCCAGGTCTAGGGTACTTGATTCTATGTAACCTAAATCTCAATTCATTATGATTCTCTTTATACCAGCTCTTGTCTTCGCTTGGACTTCTTCTCCAAGCTTCATCCAATTAGGCTGTTGGACGGCAACTTTGCACTCCGCCCGCGCTCTGTTGCTGTTTATTGACGCAAGCTGTACGATTCCTTCTCCATTCCACGTCTGATCTTCGGGAGGAAGGCCGTCCACTGTTACACCGCAGTCGGGCGAGCCTTCCTCCCTTTTTTATCCATCTTTGTTGCTTACCTAATTCACAAGCCAGTGATTACGTTTTCCAAGAGACTAGGCATCCGACCTCAACAAAATAATCATCTGCCAGTTGTGATTTTGCCATTCCTCTCCAAATCTTATTTTCTCTCTTATATTATGCCTAAACCTTTAAATTTGCAAAATCATGCGCTCAAAACGTCAAACCAAAGTTTTATGCATTCCTTCTTTTTGAACGTTTGCTACTACAACAGGTTGAAGTATTGAGTTGACAGTTCTGGAGAATTAAATTAACAGATACGTAGTCCTTTAAAAATAACTTGATCTCGGAGTGACACTCCAAATATGACTTGTCTATAATCAAAGTATTGTCATGATAACTATAGTAATTAATACACCCGCCTGGTGTGAAAAAGCTTTCTGTAAACGCAACACATTGATAGTACGCGGGGTTTTTTTATATCATTAATATTATTTTTTTTTTTTCCCAACTTTTACAGATCATCCTCGTTCACTTCATATGGCACGCTGGATTATATATCAAAAACAAATATATCTAAACTTTTTTTCTTAGATGCCTATTAAATTACATGACAAAAGCAGCACACAGCGATGCTGCGAGGAAGACGGTGACCGCTGCAGGTGACTTGGCGAGCAGGGCAGCGGCACCGCTGTGCGATGACGAGGACTCCGAGTCGAGGACAGAGGGCTCGTACTCTTGGGCAGGTGGGTCAGACGCGAGAGTGCCGTTCCAGCAGTATGTATCAAAACATTTCTTGCACTGATCGGACTGCGGCAGGCCTCGGCGCTCTGTCTCGCGGTGGATGATGGCGCACCCAACGCACGCACCCCATTCGCTGTCCTGCGTGCTGTTGCCGCGCGTGGCAACATTGTATCCGTTCTGAATCATGCCTCCAAGCTCGTCCGTGTCATACGTCATTTTGAACGTTGATGTGTTGGAAAAGTACGAGTAAGGGTAGTTGGAGTTCCACACAATGAGCGGCGGAGTGTAGTCGTCGGGGGACTCGGTAATGTTGCGCAGGTCCGTAAAATTAGACGCGTAGCAGCCGAAAAACACGGGCCGCTCGTTGAAGCCATAATTGACAAAGGTGTTGTTGTCGGGGACACTGGGGAAAAACGAGTGGTTGGCCTGGGCGCCAAACTGGCGTTCGTAGGTGGCCACGATGGAATTGCCGTTGGGCCACGAGAACTCCGTGTCGGCCGAGTTGTCGTAGGCAAAGACAACGTCCAACGCACGCGCCTGCTGCTGCAGAGGGTAGAGGGGAACGTTCTGGTTGTCTTCACCACCGTCAACCAGCGACAAAAAGTCGGCTTGCGAAATTGACGAGTTGCCAGTAAGGTTGTAGAAAGGGTTGGGCTTGTAAACGGCAATATCATTGTCGTCCTTGTCAAGGTCGTTGAGGATATCACTGGCGAGTTTGTACAAGACGCCCGTGACACCCGTTTGGTTGAGTCTCAGCAAGAACTGGTTGAACAGCGTCGAAGACGTGCCCAAAATGTACCCACCATTGTCAAAGCCAGTTACACAGGCAGTGTCGTTGACTGGGACACCATTAACAACGTCAGAGCCCAGGTATTGGGTGTCGGTAAAAGAGTAAAGAGACGGGTCCCAAGATCCCAAGTGGAAGGGCGAAATTTCAAAAACGGTCGAGTTGGTGGAAATAATGCGGGTTCCGGGGGCACGACCAACAGCGACAACGACGGGGAATGGCATTTGGTGGCTCGTGAACGCGTCAAAGTTTTTAATGTCCGAAAACTGTAGCGCGGGGCCACCGTCGTCGAGGCCAATGAACTGCTGGGAAAGAGCGCGCCCCCAAATGTCTGTGAGGGACAAGTTGAAACCAGCGTTGCGCTTGTCTTCAATATCATCGACCAAATCGTCGTAGTAGGAGGCAGTCGAGATGATGTTGATGCCTCCAGGGTTATAAATAGAGTGGCTAAGGTCCCACAGGTCGTTGTTGCCTTGGAGGTCCTGGATGGAGGTGAAGTTGTTGAGAACGACCGAGTTGACGAGCCAGTTACCGCCAGAGAGACCGGCCAGGTAAGTCGAGGCCTGTAGTAGACCGCCCAGATGGCCCGGGTTTGTAGAATTGACGGTGCGGTTGTCGAGCGCGGAGAGCTGGCCGGCACCGCAGAGCATGGCGCGGTAGCCACCGCCCGAAAACGCGAGGCCAATGTTGATCGACGTATTACTGAGAAACTCGGAGGGCGTGAAATCCGACATGTTCATGCGGTTCAAAAAGTCAATGAGGACGGGGTCCGTGACCTTGTGGCGCTCTTCGACCCAGTCGGTCTCGTTTTGTGACAGGCCGGCGGCGGAGGAGAGCAGGTTGGTGTGCTCGGAGGGGCACTGGATGCGGGTCGGAGCGTACGAGTTGCCCGGGTTCCACGCGCTTGCTGGGCCAGCACCAGCGAGCACCAGTGCCATTGTCGCGGCCGCAAGAGGCGAGAAGTGCACCATTCTTGATACCAGGTAGACGTAGGGATGAGCGGGAGGGAGAGAGAATTCCTTGCACAAAAGGAAAATTGGAAATACGGACGCTTTTATAAATACAGTCGGGGAGTTGTGGGTGTTCCGAAACGGTGAAATTATTTTTGTATTTTTTTATTTTTTTTATTTTTTGGTTACCTAAATCCCGCTTTTTGTCTCTTTGGCTTGTCCCGCGAAAAGGCGGCGGCTGAGCAGGCGCAGACGGGACCAGCGAAGAAGTGCAGGGCCTCCAGGCAGTGAGCGCGAGTTCCGGTCGCGAGGTTGTCGGTGCGCGGGTCTGGGATAGTGCGATGGCGGGACGGGCCGCTGCGAAGTGCCGGTGCTACTACGCAGTTGCCCACGATCCCGGTGCGCGGGTCCCTTTTGCGATATTGCCTTGTTGCGGAACTGGAATTAAGTTGGTGTTAAGATTTGCTGCTCGAGTTGCCTTGTTGGCTGGATTTGAACGGGATCGCGGTTTAAAGTATTTCTGTTTCTGGCATCGTGACAGCATCGTGACAGGTCGACAGGACAAGGTCACCGGCGAGGCTGTGGCAGCCAGTAAAGACCGCGCCCCGAAGGTTTGCTGGGCCCCGGTTTCAAACCCCGGATTTCATTGAAAGAAACATGGAAGCGTGATGTAATAAGCTACGATTTGAGTCAAATGGCAAAGCGAAAAATAATTAATCTATAACATGGAGAAGAGGAAGATAAAAACAAATGAAAATAAATCGTGACAAACAAAATCAAATCATTATAAGGAAAAAAAAAAAAGAAAAAAATGTAAGACATGAAGAAAAGAAAAACAGAAGAAGAAGAGGAAAATTATTGTGCAAGAAATTGGACG
>JAJMHN010000179.1:0-32999 GCA_030566025.1 Geotrichum cucujoidarum
TATGACAAGAATACTGTTATACGCTTTGTGTCCCGTGACTACAAACATATGGATCTCTCTCTTGACGCTACTATTGCCCTTCATCCTGATGAAACCTATTGTGAAAGCGAGTCGGTTGTACCTATCGATGGCAACTCGCTAACTGATACTCAGATTACTGAGGCGTCAACCAAGTTGCAAAAGTTTATTTCATCACAAATATTACAACATCCCTAACAAGTTAGTTGATTAGCTAGTTACAATACTTGTCGCAGCCTTGATGCCCGGTAGCCAAGCGCGCGGCAACTGCCACCGCCAAGGCCAACCGCCAGCTTGGACCCAACGGAAAACAGCCTGGAGTAATAATGCTGGACTAAGATACTGCGCGCATGCTGCTGGGCTTCGATTGCCTTCCATCTTCTGTCACCGTTCCTTCTCTATCTGGAACAGCCCTTCCGCCTTTTTTTACGCCTGACTTGCATGGAATAGTTCCGTAAACAGCAGTCTTCTGCCTTCGCTGGGTGCATTGTGAAATCATAGGGCATTCATAACCTCACAACTATTGATTTATTAAAAGACAATAGATTGACCATCAATCCAGTAATTAGCACGTGAAGGAGGTTAATTAATCCGCGTCTCAATATAAGAGTATTTTCTTTCTCTTTTCATGCCATCGTCGCAGTCATTTCGCCGTCGTTGACTCTGCTGTGGTCCCGAGCTTAATCAAGCTTTAGGTTGCTCTTGCCGTCTAGACCATGCTATACCCTGCCGCTATTGGTTACAAAGTGCAAGTCATTGACTACTACAATCGAATTGGCGACCAAAGTTCAACATTATTCGTGCCTTTTTATGTGCTACATCGATGCGCACTTTTCTTGCCATATTATATCAATTTTCGCGATTGAATCAAAAACATGCTTGCTGGTTCCGAGTTTAATTTTTCTGCCTGAAGTCCTCATGCACCATAAACAGTTGGCTATTGGCTTCGTCGTGACCAAAGAACAAACGAAAAGGGCTTCGACAACTAAATATTCCATTTATTCATCGATGGCTGGCAAAGCGTGTTTTTTCATGCAAAAAAAGTTGGGTTAAATTTATGTCCGAAGTCCTGTCAGCCATCGACATACTGGTACCGTAGTTACGGCACCATGTACGCATGTCTGGAGGAAACGCCTTGGCCACATTCAAATCTGCAACAAGGCTACAGATTATCAGCAGCCAAATGCTTCGTTCATGCCAATGTCGAGACAAACTGGCGCGCAAAAAATAAAGAAAGTTGTCTATGATTTGCACAATGCATGACAGCATTGTTCAACAATGACGCCAAACTGCTTATTATGTTGCCTGCTGCGATAAAGTAGTTACAAGAACCCAAGTTTACAAAGACCAACTTCGAGCGTACAACTCGTAGTACATCATAACTCATACTTAGACGAAAATCAATTGCAGTCTAAGCTAAAGACCTTTTTGCAGATGGTTGCCCAAGTAAGCCAACTTATCGGATCAATTCAAGCCTTGTTGACGTAATGCACCCATCGACAGCACCACCGACAACAAAAAAAAATAAAGAAACCAGCACAAAAAAACAAATCGCTCCCTCGCAGGGGCTCGAACCCTGGACATTTCGGTCGACTTTTCTAAAATCGGGCTATAAAAGCCGAACGCTCTACCAACTGAGCTACGAGGGAAACAACAAAACAACACCGTTTTAAGACACTTATGATGCACGTCTAGGTATTGGAAAATCTAGTAATCTTTGATGACAAAGAGCGTTGTTTGCTGCAGCTTTATCAACACAGAAGCATGTACTCCTATAAATTGGTAAATCTAGGTAGGGAGGGGGGGGGGTTCTTTCACTGAGCAATGTACCACGTTAGCAATGGTTGTAGAAGCTTTTCTTTAACAGCCGATGTGTTACAAGACTACATAAAAGCATGGAAACAAACAGCAACCTCTAAGAGGCTTCTAAATTGGTGAAATATAAAAGCTAGTTGGCAAATAAATTACACTTGTGTATGCTAGGTTTGCAGGTTTGTAATGTAATTTGTTTTTAAAAATTAACATTGTTTTTGAAGGGCAATTTCAATATTGCAAAAGCCAGCTTTCTTGTGGACTTCCTCTTGCTGACTTACTTGGTACAAGAAAACGGTTTGGGCAAATTTACTTACTGAATCACTGGTAGTTGATCTAGTTGTGCACCACTTCAATGTAGTGAGATGATATGGTGGACTCCATTTCTTGGGCTACTAATGTATTATCAGTTTCAATGGCTGATGCAATACCGTAACATAGCTAAACTATAGGTGTCTACAATTGCAACGGACAGCTAATGTTCAATCACTACTTCTGAATTAAGCACAATTAGCACAAAAAGCATTTCATATACATGAAATCATTAAGAAATGCGCTCTTGCTGTAAACTATTTAGCAACATTTAAACACATTTTCTTGTTGTACCTACAAAAAGGTTTCGTAATGCCATAAAATAGCAGACGACCCCATTCAGAACCCCATGCCAACAAGAAAAGTCACGAGTAAGTTATAGACTCTCCAATATGGCTTTTTTCAATACAAATTTTACACCAAAAACTGGTGTAAGATACAGTTATATTACAGGTCTTTTTGAGCGGTTAACTTGAATTAGTGTTTGATCACAGCTAAAAAATTTTGCAATCCAGAAACTTTTCAAAGTGTCTGTTTATTGATATTCTTTTTCATGCCTCTCCAAACCGGGTTTTCTTTACTATAAAAATAAAATCTCTCTGGCGTTAGACAATTCAATTCCAACACTCGTATTAATCGGAAAAAGCTCTCTTAGAAAAGCATTGCTTACCAACAAGTCTGTAATAACGAGCGCAATTCCCTCTTTTCTAAATCAACAACAAATATCTGTTGATACGTATGCCAAAAACCGTTTTTGTCCACACCCCAATAGTATCATGATGCAACATGAAAATCGGACTTAACGCAGGGCTTAAACCATTGACTCTATAATAAAATCGCACAAAACTGTAAAATTCTGGACAGGAGCAGGAGGAAGCTTAACATCAAATCTTGAATACGTAAATGGTAAATATGTTATGCTTTAAAACTATTGCATTTAGAAACTTGTGAACATGCTATAATCACTGATTTCCATTAGTGTTGCTTTTGGATAAAACAAAGAGATTTATTTGGGCCTCATAAATATATGAAATGCAATGTATATACTATGCTAATTGATTCAAGATTGAACAAATTACTCTGTTGTGTTATTATTATAGAAAGTATTCAATTATTTAATGCATTTCTGATATATTATAGAACAATTTTTATTCTTTATTTTTTGATACTGTAGCGTATGCTATAGTTGTGATCATGATGGGACATTTTCTTGTTCCAGTTTAGTTCTGCTCTGTTTCTACAGAGCATAAATTTTTGTTAGGCATTGATAGCGTTAGATATTTGTGTTTGCGGGACCGCTGTATTTGAACAACATTTGCTCTGTATACGACAAACTTAAGTTCATGTGGTGCAAGTTACTGACAGACAAATAGAATGTTTTAAGAAAACTGTGGGCTTTGCTATTATATTTGCTTCTATCTTTGATCTTGATGTTCTATGCATCTGTAGATTATAATCCACACGACCAATCTTCGTCTTCTGCTCCGCAAAAAATGTTATACCTTTATAAAAAATTGCACAGCAAACTAAACAATAAAAGTAAATGTACTCGTTTTAATCCAGTGATTTTAAACTACCTCTGTTTGACTGTTATCGAAAATTGAAAGAGGCAAATTAAATTTGAAAACATAAATAGCGTCAAGATGTAATCAATGGTGGAACAATGCACATATATATAAATAAATAACATTGTATTCCTATCAATAATTGAAACATATTTTTTAGATTTTCTAGCTTGCATAATTCTTAAACATTAGCAAACGCATCATTTACGTTTATATATAACGACATATACTGTGTAAAACAGCAAAATATCTATTTCAGCAATTATTCCTTGTGGCCCAATGGCAAGGCGTTCGCCTACGATTTCTAATGAAACGTTAGCTTGGTCACAGCGAAAGATTCCAGGTTCGACCCCTGGCAAGGAAGTTGTTTATTTTTTATTTTTTTCATTTTCACTCTACAGCTGGAATATGGTAACCTTTCTCCAGAAATATGTTAGGTGTTTTCAAACATAATGACTGAGGACAGGTTTGAAAAGTTTGCTCGTGTGATGTCTGTTGCAGGCTGGCAGCCAACCAGACAGTGCATGAAAGTGCATGAAATGCCTAGATGTAGAACGGCTAGCTCCTTGAGCGAAACACACCCAACGGCTTTTGTTTGACTCCCAGCGCGTACAACGCCTTTGATAAGAGGAATCGGCGGCCACGACTACTAGGCCAGCTGCGCAAGAGCTCCGGCGCATACCGGCCGTCAACTATCATACTGCTGCTGCGTGCTGAGAGAGATGAGCAAGGCCAATCTCAAACCTTAACTCAACTTGGCTATCTGGTGGGAGTCGAGCGGCAGTTACCGTTGGGCCGGCCTACTGAAAAAAAACACCAAAAAAAAAAAATTTTTATGACGCCAGAAAACTTATGGCACCCGCTTCCTTTCTTTCTCTCCACAAGTTCACATTTCGAGACTTTCCAGATATCAGTATCTTCTACTAGTTGCCTCTGCTGCAGCTTGCCTACACCAGCCTTCAAAATTTCCTGACACGACCCCATCCCCTCTTTCCTTCAATGGACCACAACTCCTTGGACCTGCACAGCGTAGAAAGCGTGCCAGGCACTTACAATATTTCTGCCGACGAAGAGACACTGCTCAAGACCATTCGCGGTGCTCATGCGAGTCTCTCTGGCAATGTCGAAATCAAAAGACACAACAACATCATTCTCGTCCCTCAACCGAGTGACTCACCCAACGACCCCTTGAACTGGAGCCCGTTCCGCAAGTACTGGCACATGCTGCTGGTCTGTATCGCTACAGGCCTTACTGCCGCCACTGCTAACGTTGCCGGTTCTGCTCAAGACGGCATGAATGAGGAGCTCGGCATCTCGTGGGGCGCAATGAATACCGCGGCAGGAGTATTGTTTGTAGGTATAGGTACGTTTTGTTTCTTCTTGGCCCCAAGTTCGTTCTTGTACGGCCGTAAAGTTGCATACCTTACTTGTATTCTTATTGGATTGGGAGGCGCGATTTGGTTTGGGTGCGTCCAAACCACTGAGGATAGTATTTGGAACCAGTTTTTTGTGGGCGTGTCGGAATCTGCAGCTGAGGCCCAGGTCCAGCTGTCGTTGACCGATGTATTTTTCCAGCATCAGCAAGGTTTGTCTATCTCCTTGTATATTATGGCTACTTCCATTGGTACCTTTTTGGGTCCATTGGTTGCAGGCTATCTCGCGGATGGACCTGGTTGGAGATGGATCGCATGGTCCGGGGCCATTGTGTCGGCAGCCTATCTCATTCTCATTATTTTCACACTAGAGGAGACCTACTTTGACCGTGAGTTCTACATTCGCAAGCAGCAGCAAACGCTTGTCATTGATGAAAAGACGGGCGCTTATACCACGACTGTGGCTATTCAGCCAGAGCCCAAGAAAAGCTACTGGCAGACAATCAAGCCCATTACGCTGGCTACAAACCTAAAGGGAACAGGTTTCAAGCAATACATTCAACGTTTGTGGCTGCAAACACGCGTTTTTCTCTTTCCTGCTGTGCTCTACGCAGGTTTGCAGTGGGGTGCCCAAGACATTTTCCTTACTTTTTACTTGACTACTATGGCCGAAGACTGGCTTGAAGCTCCTTACAATTACAGTAACTCCGCTGTTGGTCTTATGAACGTTCCTCTTCTCATTGGCTCTATCATGGGCTGTATTTATGGTGGCTACTTTTCCGACAAGTTTGTCTTGTACTATGCCAAAAAGTACAACAATGGTCTTTTCGAGCCCGAGGCCCGCTTGTACATGCTGCTTCCCACAGCTATCCTCTGCCCACTTGGTCTCTTCATGTTTGGTATTGGCACTGCCCAAGAATGGCACTGGCTTGCTTCTTATTTTGGCCTCGGTTTCATTGGCTTTGGCTGGGGTTGCTCTGGTGATCTTGCCATGTCATACCTGATTGACGCATACCCTGAAATGGTTTTGGAAGGAATGGTGGGTGTTTCCGTCATAAATAACGGCCTTGCCTGTATCTTTACGTTTGCTTGCCAGTCCTGGATTGACCACCAGGGAACATTAAAAACCTACGTTGCCCTTGGTGTGCTTTCATTCTTGATCTTTTTGACTACCATTCCCATGATCAAGTATGGCAAAACCTGCCGGCGCAAGACCAAGGCCATGTACATTGAATTTCTCCGCCGACGAGATGGTATGGCCTCGTAATTGGCATATTCTCTTTCTTTTCTCTCTTTCTTTTTTGCATCGTGCTTTCGTACGAGCACTACGATGGACTATTATTTCATCAATTTCCTGGCGGGATTGTTTTCTAGAGGCTCTGCCATTGTTTCTGTTTAGTCTTTTTTCTTTTTTTTTGTAACTGTCTTTTTGAAGCATATCATGAAAACGTTTAATTATTATAGCATAGGCTTGGTCCTTTCCAACGAGTATGCCCACTTTCAATGATAGAGACGCGTAGTCGTAGACTCGTATGTAGTTGACTCGTAGCGCAGCTGTGAATGCGTGTCACAGTATGCGCCGGGGTTTCCACGTCGACGCCCCATCTGCAGTAACTAACGCCACCTACTAAGTAGTATGTAAATAGCAATTGCCTCTCGGTCGTCTCGAGGCTGCAAAAGTAGCCCGCTAATGCGTGCAAGGCGTTGGTCTGGGCTTCCCAAAAGGCCCGTTCGCTGATAGGGTTCAGTCCCAGGGCAAGGGCTGCAGTAGTAAGACAAAAACACAAAAGGAGAAGGAAGTAAACAAACGCTGAAATGGCTGTAAAAAATAAGTCACCGAGTCCCTTTCCTCGAATCTCACTCCATCTGATCTAAATGATTTGCTTGCGGTCAGTGTGATTTGCTGAGAATATCCCTTACTTTTATATCGAAACATTGCAACAATGCCTCCACGACCTTTGCCTACGCCAGACTCTCAAAGGGCCGCGTCGACCTCCTCACCAGGGGCTTACCAGTCCCCTTTCAAACGCTTTTCAGCGCAGTCCACATCCATGTCTAGAGCCGATGAAAGAAGACAACAAGATGACAATAGAAACAGCAGAATGCTTTATTCGGATTCTATGCCCGTAATGGATGCGACCGCGCCATACGCCGTCTCACCTGCTGCAAAAATACCCAACTCTTCTTCGTCACCAAGGCTGTCCTACGACGAGTCTGACGAGCCCGCACAGTATCATTCAAAATCTACTACAGCTTACGACGAGCCACCCTCTACTCCAAAAAACCAGCATCGAGAAAAAATGAACTTTACTGATACCCCTGCCACCCGCAACTCAGTCACCTCAATCAAAAGCCCATATACCCCTGCCAGGGAGCCAGAAAAAGAAGTTGAAGAAGTTGAAGAAAGAGTCGATGAGCGACCCGACTACCACATTAAATTGGTATGTGTCGGAGATGGAGGCTGTGGCAAAACCTGCTTGATGCTCACCTACACCTACGGAACGTTTCCTACAACATACATTCCAACTGTATTTGAAAACTACTTGACTGTTATCAAAGAACCAAATGGGAAACTTATTGAACTCGCACTATGGGATACTGCTGGCCAGGAAGAATACGATCGGTTGCGAGTTCTGTCATACCCCGAGGTCAATATTTTGCTTGTTTGTTTTGCAATCAATTCTCCAGCATCTTTAGACAATGTGGTCGACAAATGGGTGCCCGAAGTTTCGCATTTCTGTCAGGATGTGCCGTTCATCCTGGTAGGCTTGAAGTCCGACTTGCGCAAGAATGCGGACAATACTGGCGAAACCATTCCAGGTGCAACAAAATCCAAAGTCAACATTTCAGTGGACCAAGCCAAGTCGGTTGCTGCTCGAATAGGCGCAAATCGGTATATGGAATGTTCAGCTCGTGAAAGCGAGGGCATCTCTGAAGTCTTCAACACAGCTGTTGCCATTGTTCTTGCAGAACATCTTGGCCTCCCTCAACCGCCCATAGTAGACATTCCAGGGGCCACACCAGCCCCCGTCTCTTCAGCTAGTGCCAAAAAGACAAGAAAACTCCCCACGCGCGCCTCATCAAAACCACCCAAAGCAAATGGCAAACCGGAGACTGTTTCTTCATCCAATGCTGACAAGAAGAAGAAGAAAAAGTCCAAATGTGTAATTCTATAAATCATGTGCAATCCGTTCATTTGTTGTATATCTAACTCATCAATATCATCATGCTGTTTGTTTCATCATTTCTCTGATGGCGTTTCATCCCGAGGCTCCTGTGTGTCTGCGCTTTGTGCTGGTTCGTCGGCTTCTCCAGAAGCTTGCGCTTGGGCCTCTGCTGTTTGGGCTTGGACTTGAGCATCTGCCTCTGCCTGGACTTGTCGTTGCTGTTCAATTTCTATACGCGCCAGTCCGTCGTAGAAATTGTTCCATAATAAAGAAACAGACTCAAACTCTTTTCCAACTGCAATGACACCTTCTAGTGATCTGTTGAGAGCGTTCAGGTTGTTCAGGACAGAGTTCATGGACTAGCAATTGTTAAAACTTGCACAAATCGCAACACATTGAAAGCCTACTTACAACGGCAATTTCAGTGACAAGAGCGTCGCGCTCTTGCTCGAAGATCGTTCTTTTACGCGTTGACTGTGACATGATTGCTGGTTTGTGGTTGATCATGTAGAAGAGTTTCGTGTTTGAATTTTGAAGTTGGGACGCGAAAAATACCCATATAGATTATACCCTAACCCCGAACATATGGGAGAAAAATTGAAGCATGGCTGAACCAAGTACTTGAAACCTGCACAGTACATGACCGTTGAAGAATGTCGTTAGCAGACGAACTCCTTGCAGACCTTGAAAGCGACGAAGAAGAGGTCTACGACCAGGGCTTGGCTGACAGCTCTCCCAAAGTCAGTGCCGACGGAGATGTGGTTCTAGAAGACGCGCCGGCTCCTAAACCTGTGGCGGCGTCTACCTTGGACAAGAACGTTGACGAGCTAATAGAAAAAGGTGAGGAAGTGAACACTGAAAACCTGATTGCGCATTTTGATTTTAAGCATATTGATGATGTCAAAAGTGTATCTAATCTTATGAGTAGGCTCACTCCTATCTTGAAAGTAAGTTTTACCCGATTACTAGAAACAATTGCAACTAGAGAGCTAACCAGACAGGAAATCGAGGAATACACAGCTAAAGGGCTTGAAAATACAAGCAATGTGGAGCAGAGTCCAGAGTATCAGCTCTTGGTCAATGCAAACTCATACTCAGTTGAAATCGACACTGAAATCCAAGTTGTACACAAATTTATTAAAGAGCACTACGCAGAGCGATTCCCAGAGCTTGAGTCGTTAGTGCCTGCGCCAATCGAATATGCAAAAGCTGTACTGAGTATCGGCAATAATGTCGGCGATATTGCTTCTACCAACTTGAAGTCCTTTCTCTCAGGTGCGACCTTCATGATCATCACAATGTCTGCGTACGAGTCGAATGGAAAGCCATTATCGACGGAAAAGCTAGACGCCGTATTCAGAGCCTGCAATCTTTTGCTTGAACTAAACGACGGAAAAAACAAAATTACAGAGTTTGTATCCTCGCGGCTGGCGATTTTTGCTCCAAACATCACAGAAGTTGTTGGATCCCATACAGCAGCTCAATTGATGGGGTTCTGTGGTGGGCTGCTTGGCCTCTCCAAGACCCCCAACTCCAACATTGCCGCGTTGGGATCCAAGCAACAGGTTGCAATTGGCTTTGGCCGAACCGGTATTAGACAACAGGGATTTTTGTACCATAGTGACATTATCCAGTCAGTCATGCCAGAATACAGGCAAAAAGCAATGCGCATCGTTTCCGGAAAGCTTGTTTTAGCAGCTCGAGTAGACCTTGTACATTCTTCGCGGGATGGCTCGCAAGGTCGTGCCTGGCGGGAACAGATTGCCGAGCGCATTGAAAAGCTTTTAGAACCCCCAGAAAACAAGGGCCCTAAAGCACTGCCAGCTCCGATTGACAAACCATCAAAGAAACGTGGGGGAAAGAGGATCAGAAAATTTAAGGAACAGTTTCAGCAGACGGAGTTGCAAAAGGCCCAGAACAGAATGACGTTTGGTTCACAAGCCGAAGAAGAGGTGGGATCATATGGTGAAGAGTCAGTTAGAATGGGCATGGCAGGCCAGAACTCTGGTGGAGCTGGTTCAGTCAGAGCCATCAAAATTGACAATAAGACCAAAGCCCGCATGTCAAAGGGCATGCAGGCCCGTCTTAGTGGACTACAGTCGGTTGTCCCTGGCTCCAACTCTCGGCGCCCTGGAGGCCAATCAGCAACAGGCTCTGCTGTTGCGGCAGACCTCATGAATAGTGGTGTCGCATCGTCACTGTCATTCACGCCTGTCCAGGGAATCGAACTAGTGGACCCAAGCCGACTTGCCCAAAAGCGCAAGGCGGAGGAGGAAGACCGGTGGTTCAAGAGCGGCACTTTCACCATGGTCAACACAAAACCTAAATCTGGTTTGCAGTTAGGACCAGGTACCAGCAAACCAGGTGCGATGCTGCCACCGCCCGTTGCAGGTATTAAGCGGTCTGGTCCTTCCCCTACCCAGGACCCAAAAAGACCCAAAAACTAGGCTGTCATATCTTGAGAGTGAATATTTATTACAAAAAAAAAAAAAACTGCCTTCTTTCTTACAAGTAACAAGTAAAGAAAATAGGATATGTTAGTGTAGCTTTGTACCAACAATGGTGTCGGACGGCCGAAAAATATGCAAATGGTTGTCATTGGACACTGAGGCAAGGACCCAAGGCAAGTCAGGACTCCATGCAATGTCTGACACGACCTCCGTATGACCTCCGTGGACAAACAGAAGCTCAGGCGGGCCCTGAGCAGATTCTTCAGCCGTTTGGCTGGCGCCAATCTGTGCAGTGTCCCAGAGCATAACACGCCTGTCTGTTGATGCTGACGCAAGAACTGTTTCGAAATGTGGACTCCATGATATCGAATCGATAGCACCGGCATGCACATCGGCCATTGAGTGAAGGGGCACAGAGAGATGGCGCACATCCCATAGCACTATTGTCTTGTCTGACGATCCTGTAGCCAAAAAGTTTTCATTAGCCGGATTGAAAGAAAGACAGTGGATAGGGCCGGTGTGCCCTCCTAATGACTTTAATGCAGGCTCCGAAGAGACGGTGTCTAACCGTGCGTCGTGGACATGGACTTGCTGGTCATCTGATACAGATCCCAAAAGTGACGGATGAAAGCTGTGCCACTCGACTGCGTTCACAGACTGAGTGTGGGTGTGGATAACAGAGGGCGTAAGAGGCTTGCCCTTGCGGTAGTTTTTAATGTTCCAGGTAGCCACAGTGCCATCATTGGAGCCAGTTGCAAGCGTGCCGGTCTTGAACTTGTTCCAAGAAAGCGCAAACCCTTCTTCAGTGTGATGCGGGAGAATCATGTCTGGTTTTGGGGTGCCTTGTGATTGCAAAGAGTGCTTTGTGCAATCAAACACATAGGCGGTGCCTAAAGACGACATGGTAGCAACCATTGACGGGTTCTGAGGCATGTGTCGGGCCTTGTTGACTTCGCCAAAATGGCTGATTTGCTGTTTTACCGTAAACATGGAGTGTGCGCTGTTGATGTATCCGCCAAACTCTCCTTTTTCTGCGTCGTACTTGGCCAGATCAGGCACGGGCTGGGAATCTGGAATGTCGATGCTGCCTATCCGCAGATACTCGTCGTCTGTTCCGGAAGTCTGCGTGCCCAACAGCAATTTGTGCCTTTTCAATCCACCGTCAACTTTCTCAATGTCCGGCAGCCACTCCACCGTTAGCGACGGCCATCCTATCCGCGAGGTAATCATCAAATCATATAAATAAGGCGCATTTTTCTTCCAAACAGCGTACTCTGCCTTGATCTTGGCGTTTTCAATCTCTTCAATATCCTCTGATTTGGCTAGTTCCTGTACTTGTTTCACGTACTCGTTATTTTGCTGGTCTGGCATGTCTGCGTCTTCGATTTCTTCCGTATCGTCGCCGCTGTTGTTCTGCAAGTGATCCAAAAACCGCTCGCTGTGGATCTTGACTTGCTGCGGCTTGGCAACACCGTCAGCGTCAATCACAGGCAGTGCCTTCTCTGTACCTTGGGTCGGCGTCGACATCATCGGGGGTTGTCTTTTGGAGTTGGATCAGTTGAAGAAAAAACACCGGCGCGAAAAAGCAAGGCCCATCAATTTAGTTGACGCGCGTATGAGTAAGCATTTGGCTAATGTGATTAGCCGCGCAGTTACCCTCCCAGCCCCCACGTTTCCGCCACTGCGATCTTTGCTCGCTCCAAGCACAGCACCCATACAACTCAACGGGCACACAGTACATTAATTGCATATCGACATGAGTGATTTGCTTGATTCAGAGACTAGTTTTACGGACGTTGGCTCAGAGGTCTCCGAAAGTGGCGCCTCTGAGGTGAAGGATTCGTCTTTGAACGGATCTGACGTTTTATTGGACGCACCACAGTCACTGTTTGAAGGCAGCGACGAGATTGACGACGACGACGCCGACGACGACGAAGATAACGAGTCCACATCGCTACAGCTGCTTCTGCAGTCGCGCACTTCTGTGAGGAGTGTGCTGGTGTCGGCCGCGATCAACTGCCTGCTCCCGTTTCTGAACGGTATGATGCTCGGCTTTGGCGAGATCTTTGCCCACGAGCTCGGGTTCAGGTGGGGCTGGAGCGCAGCAAGAGTAAGTACAATTGATCTTTGGTCGTGTCAATTTCTAACTGTTCTAGGTGTCACCAGGTTCCAGAAGACTCGGTGCCGGCGTGCAGGTCGTGCCTGAGAACCAACAGAGCAAATCGCGACGGCTCCTGTTGCAGTCGTAAGATTACGACTTTACATATGCATTCAACATACAGTGCTACTCGACTTTTTATACTTATACTACTTTGGCGGGAAGGCTTGAAAAGGAGACTGTAGGTTTGCGAGGCACCAATACGTTGGGCTCTTTCGTGCCGCTACCGACTAGTCGAGACTCCATATAACTCGAATTTTTTAATAGACTTGCCAAAGGACGACCCAGTGCAGGTATGTAGCATTTAATGAATGCGCCAGGTGCGCTGTAGACTCAGAAGTAGCGCATGTCTCACGAGTGCGCTCCGCAGTCAGTTCGGTAGCTGTCGAACTGTTTTGACTGTGTGCGTCGGCCGGTCAACTCGCCAGTACCGCCTCGGAACACGCTCCGAGCCGTTGTTAAACACCCTCGAACATTTTGTAGCGTTGTCCGTGGCCGTCTCAATAGCTTCGGCGCTGGCGTTCGCCGTTGGTGCGGACCGGCCGTACTATCGGGTTCGGCGCTTGGCTTGCTTCACAACCTCCAAACAAATAAATACTCGCTCCTTCCTCCTTCTCGCTCCAAGCTCAATTCACCGTTTCTTGGACCTGCTCGGCCGTTCCGTGTGTTTACATCTTCTTGTCTGTGTTCACGGACTCATCTCGCCTGGCATTCCTGACCGTTCCGTCTGCTACTTTGGTTTAATTTTACTGTTGCATTGGCAATCCACCTCCCCTATCATTATGTCTGATTCTTCCTCTTCTTCCTACCAGCCGCCCTCGCCCTCCAACCCCAAACCGCTCTCTTCAGTCCAGCCCAGCAGCGACTCGCTTTCTCTTGAAGACCTGCACTCACAGCACGCGGCCCCTGCCAACACCGCCTTTGCCACTCTCGCATCATCCCTCGGACTGGCCAAAACAACCTTGCTCAAGAACTGGAACTCGGCAAGCTTTGACGGCCCCCGGTCCCTGATAGACTCTTTGACAGCTCCCTCGTCTCCCGAAAAGAACGACCAGACCCCTTCGACGTCCCCCTCGGTATTGCACAATTTTATTTCCCGTAGCTCTACTGCAGTGGGCCAAGGCATCAAGTCTCTAACCAACCGTGAACCGAACTCGAAACCAGACGAGTCTGCCGTTCACGACGAAAACACTTCAGACGACCCATTCATGTTTGAAGCGCCGCCATTAGATCCTATCCGGCTCGTGGGCTACGCTCCGCGAACCCGGTCGCGCCTCTTGACAAGCAGCTTGGCCGAAGAGATTCGGACCCTGATCCCTCCACGCAACCAGCTGCACGAGTCTTGGACTCTACTTTACAGTCTCGAGCAGCACGGTGCAAGTTTGTCTACTCTGTACTCGAACAATACTCCCAGTCCTTCCTCCACTAGCCGCCCTGGTTATGTGCTGATTGTGCGGGACCGCTCCGGCAGCGTCTTTGGTGCCTATGCCAACGAGCACTTCCACCCCAGCGAGCTGAAGCGCTTCTACGGGACAGGCGACTGTTTTCTGTGGAAGTACACTGTCCCTGCCACAGCTCCAACCAATGCCAGCACTGACAGCGTCAACTCAATCTCCTCTGGTGGCCCGCGGTTCAAGGCATTTCCTTACGTGGGCGCCAATGACTTTGTCATCTTTTGCACGCCGCAGTTTCTCAGCATGGGCGGCGGCAACGGACACTACGGGCTCTGGATCGACAACAATCTCGAGCGTGGTGTCTCGAGCGCTTGCCTGACTTTTGCCAACGAGCCGCTGAGCAACCTCGGCACCAAGTTCGACGTGGTCGGCCTCGAGGTCTGGCGCGTCGGCCCCGCGTGATTCTATTTATTTCCCTTGGACATTCTTCATAGCCATTTAATACACTCATTAATTGAATTTTAGTAAGTAAAACGGGCATTAGTTTTGTACCCACGCGTGCCTGTGATTAATTAAATCACGAATCCCAACTGATTCACCTCCCAAACCTTTTCTGATCCAGGCCTTCACACGCGCACGACCATGGATTTTTCAGCCTCCATTGAAGACCCCTCGTCGCTCAAACATTTTGTAAAATGCTTGCTGCATGTCTCCAAATTGGCCAAGGACGAAATTGGGTTTGTTATTAACCAAGACGCGGTAAGTCCCATGTCAACTATTAAGGATCTAACTTTGTGCTAACATTTGTAGTAGCTGTCAGTGGTCTCTGAAAACGCGGCCCAGACAGCGCGGGCCTTGATCGACTTCCCCTCAAAAGACCTCTCCACCTCTACAGTCCCATTTTTCTCCAGGTACAAGTACGCCATTGGTCGGCACGTGCTGATTTCGCCGGATAAGGCGGTTTCTCGGGGCAGCATGACGAGCGCGCCCAACCGGCAGGTCGAGAACTTGGAGAGCTCGTTCCGGATCCAGATCAAGGCGCTGCGGGCGATTCTGGGCCACTTCAAGTGGTCGGCGACGAACTCGACCACGGAGTGCAAGATCACGGTGCGGCACGTGGAGGCGACGAACCGCGTGACGGGGGCCTCTGCAGTGCGGGCCAAAAGCGGCGGCGATGGCAGTGGCGGCGGCCGCGAAGTCAACATGCGCGTGGACTTGCTCATGTCCTCTGGTATACAAAAATCGTACCAGCTCGGGTGCCTTAGCGGCATGGGCAGCGCGGCGCAGGTGCGCGAGATGAAACGGCTGTACCTGGGCAAGTCCTCCTCCAGCGGCGGTTCTGGGATGAGCACGGCCATCAGCGCGTCCGTATCCCTGGTGCGCTCTGTCGTTGCAGAGATGATTGACCCGCGGTCAGAGGACTTTGTTGTCATTGTGCGCGAGTCGAGTGTCGTGCTTAAGGGCGTGACGGAGGGTATCCACGACGCGTTTGTGGGCGACCTGGTCAACATGCCGCGCGTGACGACGGTCAAGATCCCGTTGGAACAGCTTGTGCGGTGCGCTGCCATCAAGGGCACTTTGATCCAGATGCCACTGCGGCCCGTGCGCACTGCGGTTGACCTCGCCGCCGCTGTATTTTTGACCCCGAACAAGGCGCCCTTAGTCAATCCAGCAGCCATGAGTGGTTCCGGCACGTTTGAAAGCGAGTTGTCGAGCGGGCCAGGAAACGACGACTTGGCCCTGTCGACGCTCGACATTTTCATGAACGAGCAAGGCAATTTCACGCACTTCCAACCTTACTACAGCGGCAGCAACGGTGGTGGTGGTGGACCCGGGTTTTGGTTTGTCTTTGAGGTCGCATGCAAGTCGCACCGCGAGGACTCTGCCGCTACAGGTGCCAGGAGCTCACGCAAACGGGCGCGCAGCCAGTTGTCGCGAGTCAGCGAAGAAGGCGGCGACAGTTTTGTCGAGGGCGGCGGGGACTCTGAGCCCGTGCGCATCAATCACAACCGGCTGGCGCGGTCGGGCGACACGACGTTGGACCCCATTACCGTCGAGACCGGCATGGACGAGAATGACGGCGATGGGGACGACGTGGGCGCCAGCAGCCTGTTTGTGTCGACGCAGGGGCTGGCCGACGACGACATTGACAACCCGAACCGGTCGTTTGGCCGGCTGTTGTCGCGGTCCACGAGCACCACCACATCAAAGGCCGGTGGCGGTCCAGTCGGGTCTGGCGCGGCTGTGGTCGACCAGGAGTACGGTCTGTCACAGCTCGGCAACCGCGACCAGTTTACGTCGAACCGCGTTGCAGCCAGTGGGGGCCGCCCTGGGGACTACCTCAAGGCGCGGTACAGCAAGTCCGCGCGGGTCATGCTCGGCGTCGACGGCACCGGCGTCCCCGGTGACTCTGTGGGGTGGGACACGGGCGACGTCGGGTACGGGGAGGACGAGGAAGAGGAAGAGGTGCAAGAACTGCGGCAGAGCCAGTTCAAGCGGCGGCTGGTCACGGAGAACGAGGAGGAGGAGGAGGATGTCGGCGGCCGGAACGAGATTGGACCAACGCAACAGGACACGGTCATCAAAGGTCTGTTCGACTAGGTCAAGACCCGGCATATTTATTTGTTCGGTATACTACAGCATGTATCACCCATACTTCATCTACGCATTCCCACTCCATTGCTCTTGTGTACTTTTTCCGTTTATCATAACATCAATATTTATATTTCTTTTTGGCTGTCTTTTCTCTATTTCTTCTCAACAACGGCCTCGACGGCGGCGGGGTTGGCGGCAAGGGCGCGCTCGCGGCCGCCCATGTACCAGTAGTTTGTCCATCGCGAGAACTGGCCGAGCTGGGCAACCTCGTTGACAAAGTGGCAGCCGAAAAGGAGAGGGTTCCAGGGGGTCACGGCCGTGCTTTTCGATATTTTGTTAGTCCACGAATAACTAGAATCGACAAAATGACATCGCGGGAATGGAAGGAAATGGGGAGGGGCTGACTTACGCGTAGCGCATGAAGACGAGAGAGTAGACGACGAGGGATCCGGTCATGGCGCCCGAAATGAGCTGGGGGTCCTTCTGCAGGTCCATGACGGCCGCCACGGGGATACCAAAGTTCGAGACGGGTCCTGCACAAATCTGTTAGCACAACTAGTCGAATATGACAAGGCACAAAAAGAAAAGAGTGTCTCCGTGGCCGTTATGGTTTGTTTGTAGTACTCACCCCAAAAGTGTGTCGAGCAGACGTCTGTATACCAAAAATTAACCTTTCGTTAGCTTTGAACTTTCTTCCACTCTGATTTTGCAATTGTTTGTCCCTGCTCTTGCTCAATTGCATTTCCCCGAATCTTGCTTACACCTGCACAATCTCGTTAGCACTTGTCGAAATCAAAATATAATGAAAAAATAATAGTGAAAAAAAAAAAAAAAAAAAAAAAAAAAAGGAAAAAAAAAAAAAAAAAAAAAAAAAAAGGATCCAGCGTGGAATGTTGTTGTGCTGCGCTTCTCGGTCTCGGTCTCGGGGCCTGGGCCTGGGGCCAGCCGGGAAACCTGTTTGGGTTGTGTTGGCTCATGGGTGGGAAAAAAACGTACTTGACAAAGTCCTTGGAAAAGACAAAGTTCTGTGCTCTCTGGATAAAACTGCCCTGTGCGCTCATTGTGATGTGTGTACCGTACTAAAGGTCTGGCGATTCGAAAAGAACTTGGTTTGAAGAAGGAGGAAGTTCAAGGAAAAGAAGGAAGTGGTGGTTTTTTTTTTTCGAAGGTTTGCAGAGTCATTTCTCCCAAGCCCAGTGAGGGGACAAAACTCCAAACTCCGGCTCAATGACAGTACGGAACGCCATCTTTTTCATCAGCTTTTTTTCTTCAGAAGTGATAGTGTGTGGATTATATATTAGTTAGCTAGCGAGAGTGGTAGTTACAAGCAAAGGTGCAGGTGAGGTTATTATTAAGAGCAGGAAACGAACGGGACCAGGGAGTAAGAAAAACAGCACAAGAGATAAAGAGAGAGAGGGATGGATGTACATTAAACGAGAGAATGGCCTTGAGCCTCGGGGTAAACAAAAATAAGTGGAAAGACGGAGTTGCAAGCGGTAGTGTGCCTTGACGCTACCAAGTACCGAAGGGTTGTTCTACCGCCCGCTGGTATTGTAAGAGTGAGTATGGGGTCAGAGGGGCAGGAGACAGGAGACAAGACAAAGTCTCTTACTGCTGGGGAGCGGCGGCAATGAGGGCCGCGATGGTCATGACGCTGCCAGCGGCGGCGCCCACAGCCAGCGTCGACAGCGTGGCAATCGCCTGGCGCACACGCTTCTTGGGCCGGGCCTTGACCACCTCCCTAGTGCTCTCCTCAGCCTGCTCCTCGGTCTGCTCGTCTTCCTCGTCGTCGTCGTCGTCGTCGTCGCGGGACCGCTTGCGCTTGCGGTTGAAGATCGATCCAAACGAGAACTTGCCGGCCTTGTCCTCGTCAATCTTGGAGACGAGCGAAAGGACCTCGTCGGCCTCGAGCGCGTCGTTCGCGTCCACATCTTCATCCGACGCATGCTCCGAAATGTCCTCCTCCGCGTCAGCATCAGCTTCGGCCTCAGCTTCAGCCTCGGCAAGCTCCTCCTGGTTCTCGACAATCTTGTTGTAGATCTTGAGCACGTCGTTGCGGAGCGAGGTCTTGCCCGCGTCGGCGACAATGTCCATGACCTCCTCGACCAGCTCGCGCGCGTCGGCCTCGTTGAGCGTGTTGTTGGCCTCCTGGTCTTCCTCTTCCTGTTCATCCTCCTCCTCGTCGTCGTCTTCCTCATCGACCTCAACGACCTCCACGCTGACGCTCACGTCGCCCTCGTTATACTCCTCCTCGTCCTCTTCGTCCTCTTCCTCTTCCTCAATCTCGGCGGGGGCGCCCGAGTCGCTCGACGTGGGCAAAGGCGTCGCAAGCGCGGCCGCAGCGGCGGCATCCGCAACGGTAGCGGGCTCCCCTTCCTCAGTGGTGGTCACGACCTTGTCCACAACGACACTGTAAATCTCGTCGCTCTCCTCGCCGTCGTCGACGCCAAACGTCTTGGCCAGCAGCAGCTCCTCCTCGTGCACGTCGTCTGCCTGTGTCTTTGCCATGATGATGATTCGTTTTTTTTTTTCAATTGCTCTTTTGGATTCGGGTTGTTTTGACTGTCCTGCAATGCAGTTACTTGGACCTAACTATTTGAAACAAGCGTTAACGTGTTGTTTGGTTTGGAGTTGTAACAGGGGAAACCAAAAGGAAATTTGATTTTTTTTTTTTTTTTTTTTTTTTTTTGGGCCTGAATTCCTGATCTGCCGCTTTGGGAACCGGGCCGTGCCTCCGCGTAAATGCGGTCATTGGCTGAAAGGGGAATATTGCTGGGGTAGACTAGTCAGAGATCGGACAAATGAAATCATTTACGCAAATTTAACTGGCAACAAAAATACAAAAGTTTATGCGGCAGTCAATTAGCTTCCACAAGAAAAAATGACACAAATGGCCCATAAACCGCCGTCAAGGATTGTTCGTTCAGCAAGTTAAGTATAATTGACTGGATTAATAGTACAACAGGGTCGCTTCCCGCGTTATATATAGATCTATGTATAAAAAAGAGCAAGAATAAAAAAAAAAAGTATTCAAAAACAAAAACTGGGCGATTTTACAGCAAGGTGGCGGCGGTGGAGAGGGTAAAGACGCAAAAGAGAAGGACGAGCGCCGTAGAGCTGACGTCGAGGGAGAGCTTTGCAGCGCCACTAGAGGAGCTGCCGCTGGAGCTGGAACTGGATCCCGAGCTGGAACTGGAACCAGAGCTACCCGAGGACGAGGACGACGAGCCCGAGGAGTGTTTGGGAGGGGTGCTGGGAATGGTGCTTGATATAACCTCAATGTTGGACGAGGTAACGTTGGGGGCAGACTGGGCCATGGCGATCTTGTTGTTGGTCATGTCGTAGACAACGTAGGCGTTGCGCAAAAAGGTGTCGCCAAGGAGGGCAAACGAGAAGGTCGAGGGCAGGATGCCCAAAGCACAGGCCTCATCGCCGTTGCTGAGGGTGGCGCTGCGGCCGCTGTTGTCGGTGACGGGGATGAGCAGCGAGGCAAAGGGCACGTTGATGGTGGCGTCGCCAAAGGTGTACTCGAGGGTGCCGTTGGCGGTGCAGGAGGTGACGTAGTAGCCCAGCGAGGAGCTGTAGGTGGCGTCAAAGGTGTTGAGCAGCGAGCGGGCGACAGAAGAGGGGAAGTACGACAAACTGGTGCCCGAGTCCAAGAGGGCAAGGATGCTGTCAGACAGGACGGAGTTGGAGCTGGAGCCGGAGCCGTGGCTCGTGAGACCCGTCAACTGGACGTAGAATGCAAAGGGGGACGAGAGCCTGGTGGTGCCAACTTCAATGTCCATGGAGACAAGGTCGCCCGAATACTTGTCGTGGTCCACGGCACCAAAGAGAATGTTTCCCTCGTCCGAGTTGATGTCGTTGAGCCACAGGGAGTAGGCGGCGGTGTTGATGATGCCTTCTCGCACGAGGCGAATGGGGAAGTTCTCGTAGCTGTAGGGAGGCTGCAGGGTCTGTGTGGCCTCATTTGCAGGGTAGCCAATACCCATGACACCAATGGAACTGTTTGTGCTTGTGCCGAGACCAAAGGACATGCCAGTGATTTCGTGGTTGTCGAGGGTCAAAGTATCAGTGGCCCAGTCGCCCTCAGCGACGGTGCCGTCGCCATAGGTGATGGTGAAGTCCGAGTTGTTTCTGTGGTAGGTAGACGAGTCAGACTGGGTAAAGACGCCAGAGACAGAGCAGTTGATGCCGGAGCCCGAGGCAATGGACTGGGGGTTGGTGGTGCAGTAGGGGTTTGACTCGTCAATGACCCAGAGGTCGCTGCTTCCCGTGTCAATCAAGAGGTTGAAGGTCTGGGCAGGGGAGCCAAGGCCGATTTCGATGTTGTAGTAGGTGAGGAAGTTGTCGAGGTCGACCTGCAGGGTCTGGTCGTCCTGGCGCTTGCGGAGGCCGTGGTCGGGGGAGCGCTTGTTTGGATGGATGGCGGCGCGCTTTGTCTTGAAGGGGATGTGGAGCGACTTTTCAGGGGAGGTGAGGGCCGGCATTTGGGCGACGCGTTTTGCGTGGGCGCCGTCGACGAAGGCGGTGAGGGCCAGCGACGCAAGGGCGCAGTGGGCCCAGGTGGCAGGCAGGCTAGGCAGCATGGTTGGATGTCGTAGAGTCGCGGGGAACGGGGGGCAAAACTCTGCTTGGAGAGGAAGGAGAGAGGAAGAAGGCAAGAGGGAAGGATTTAAATTTTCAAGGACGGCGGCGTCATCGGTTCTGGGCAGGTATGCAAGTACGTGGTACGCACGGGGCGGTGTGGGCTGTGGCGAAACTGACACAGAACCCGCTGAGAACTGACGTGGAACTGGCGCAGAACTGGCGCAGAACTGGGGCAGAAGTCGCGCAGGGCCACGCAAGCAGCCTGTGTGCGGGTGTCGTTGACGTGGACAGCGTCGTCATTGCTGTTTTGGGGCACTGTTTGGGGCACTATTTTTGGAGCGCAACGGCTTTGAAGCTTAATCGATATTGAGATTTGGGGTGCGGTTTTACTGGTAATATTACGGGAAACTGCGGTTTGATACGGTCGCAGAGGTCATTGATGTTACAGCCAGCTGCTTGCCATCGCCAGTCAGTCCAGTCAGTCCAGTCAGTCCAGTCCAGCGCAGTCCCGGCGGTCTTTGAGGGCCCCGGCTTGACCTGCGAGACGGAGCCTGAAAATATTCCTGTCACATGACCTAGTCACATGACCTAGTCACATGACCATTACAGCTCCATTTCCAATTCGAGCAAAAGGTAAACAAACAATTTATAGTCACGTGACTCAACCCCCAACGCACTTTGGGCGTTCAGGGGCTCAAAGGCAGCCTGGATTCTGGAATGACGATACGATGGTGATGATGATGGCTCCAGTGCGGGTGGACGCTGTCTGAAACACAAGGCTTGGGGCCCAGCTACACAGGTTGACAGGCACGAACAGCCCTAGACCTCGTTGACGGGTAGCCCATGTGTATACTGTACCTATTTCTCAGTGGCCTGTGCCGTGACTTTCGTCTGTTTCATCGAATGATCTGGCCAAAGCTCGAAACCGTTGGCGAAACCGTTGTGGATCCGATCCGCCATCATGGATCAGTCTCAGCCGTTCGGACTGATCACTGTCCGATCGCTTGACCAAGATTTACTAATTGAGCATTAATTGTGCGTGCCTTTCGGGCCGAGCCACTGTCCCGAGTCTCGTGGCCTTGCCCAGCAGGGCCCTTACAAACGCTCCTCGTTGCAGACTCGTTGCAGACTCGTTGCAATCTCTTCGGACGCTTCGGAAACTCTTTCCAGGGCCAAGTTCTGAGCCGTTTCGGGCGCTTATAAATTTGTAGTAATAGGCTCGCTTATGTCACTATCACAGATGTTCTTACATAAGCAGCACGCATACGGAAGAGAAAATTCTCTTGCAACTTTTGACAAAACCCTGGTTCGAGCGTTCAGGCACAGGCAAGAGCGGTCCTTCGTGGATATATATTGTTCTGTGTTTGGTCTTTTCTTTCCTTAAAAACCAAGTTCAAACCAAGTTCCATCTCTCTCCATTCATCACGTCGCCTTCTATTCAATCATGAAACAGTCGCTGCGAACAGGCACGGCTGGACCCAGCACGGCTGACAAGCCTCAGTCTCAACCAGGCCTGCCAGACGACACTGCTGCAGGCCATGTCGACGTCCAACCCTCGCCGCCCCACGACCAGATCCCCCTGGCCCGCGAGCTCGCCTTCATCTTCCTCATCTGCCTTGCCCAGCTCCTCACCCAGTCCGGCGTCGCCCAGACCGCCAACCCGTTCCAGTACATTGCCGTCACCGTGCGCGCTGGTTCGCCCGTCGCCCGGCCAAATATCGTGGTTCTCGGCAGCGTTTTCACTGACGGTTGGTTGCTTTATACTCATCTCGGGTAGGCTGGGGGCCATGTACGGGTATAAGCTCATGTACCTGCTGGGTTTCGGTTGGTACTCGTTGTGGAGTCTGGTGGCCGGGCTCGCCAGCTATGCGCACTCGGTCGTCTTTTTCAGCGTTTGCCGGGCGTTGCAGGGGATTGGCCCCGCCATTGTCTTGACCAACGGGCTGGGCCTCATTGGCGCTTACTACCCGCAGAGCTTCCTCAAAAACATGATCATGTGCTGTTTTGGGGCCGTGGCGCCGGCGGGGTTTGTCGTCGGGTCGGTGTTTTCGGCCGTGTTTGCGCAGCTCGCGTTTTGGCCCTGGACGTTTTACACCATGGCCATGGTCAATGCCGCGATTGTCGTTGCCGCCTTTTTTGTCATTCCGGACAGGATTGGCGTGCACCCGGGACCAAGGCAGGCCTTTGACGCCCTTGGTGCAGTCACGGGTGTGTGCGGGCTCGTCCTTGTCAACTTTGCATTCAACCAGGGCCCTGTTGTCGGCTGGCACGTCCCCTACGTCTACATTCTGCTCATTGTGGGCGTCTTGTCCCTTGCCGCCTTTTGGGTCGTTGAGGGCCGCGTCCAAAACCCTCTTGTTCCCAAATCCATTCTCAAGGGCGAGCCCATCTTTGTCCTGGCTTGCATCCTCGCCGGCTGGTCCTGTTTTGGCATTTGGGTCTTTTACGCTCACCAGTTTGGCATTTTGGTGCAGCACAATACCGTCATTCAAATGGCCTACAAGTTTGCGCCTTGTGCCTTGGCCGGAGTCGTTGCCGCCGTGTCGTCTGGGTTCTTGCTTGAGCACACACGCACGTCCTACGTCATGGTCGCCGCCATGACCTTTTTCTTACTGGGCAGCGTGTTCATGGGCACCCTCGGGGTCAATGAGACCTACTGGGGGCGCATGTTTGTCTCGACCATCCTCACACCCTTTGGCATGGACATGAGTTTTCCCGCCGCCGTCATCATCCTCTCCAACTTTTTGCCCCGGCACCAGCAGGGCACCGCCGCCTCGGTCGTCAACACCGTCGTCAACTACAGCATCTCCATCGGCCTGGGCATTGCGGGCACCGTCCAGCACTACGCTGAAGAGCGGTACCACAAGACCCAGATGCAGGGCATCCGCGCCGCGCAGTACACGGGCATGGGCCTTGCCGGCGTCGGCATCCTCGTCGCGCTGTGCTTTGTCGTGGTCCAAATCAGAGACGACAAGCGCGCAAAGCTCGCCGAAAAGACGAACGCTAGCGACTACGCCTTGCCAGAGACTGTCTGAGCCGACTCAACATTGCAATGAATACCACCATGTAAGTAAGTATATAATCCCGTTCCACCACCGTTTAATTTCTAATTGTACATACCTAATTATTTGTTTTTTCCAAGCCACGGCCGAGATTTAGGACTTGGGATTTCCAGGCCGCGCAAAGTGATTCATTTGCGCACTCAACTTGCCTAGTTGGGAAAACGATCTAAACGAGTATTTTCAGCACCAAACCTTGCGCTCGACACGACGGACCGACCGGGTCCACTGGCACGCGAGAGGAAGTTGCAATAAAGGTGCAACTGCGAGGCCTTGTCGGCGTGGCTTGGGAAAGCGCACGCCAGCAAATTGCAGAGACCTTATCGGGCCAGCTGTGCGCACAAATAGAGCTGGGCCGTGGCGTGGGCAAGTCGGAACTCCGTGATTGATATCGGTTAAAAATCAAAATACCGGGTTGCAGACTCTCGGTTGGCGACTTTATTATATAAAAGGAACTGACATCTCGACAGCAAGCACACCATCAAGATTCAAGTTCAGGCTCTTTTGAAACCCATGAATCAAGTGTCACCCCAAATCACTCAAGAGCTGCCTACTCGGCCCGAAAAACAGCCTTCTTTGGCTGTCGCCGACGACAACGACGACAATGAGGGAATCGAAGTCACACCCAGCCCTCCGCACGACCAAATCACCCTTCTTCACGAGGTCATCTTCATCCTCGTACTCAGCATTGGCCAGCTCACGACCCAGGGCGCCATCACCCAGACCGCCAACCCGTTCCAGTACATTGCCGCATCGCTCAACACCACCTCCGCTGGCGAGATTGCCTGGTTCTCCTCCGGGTTCTCGCTCACCGTGGGTTGTTTTATCCTGATCTCGGGCCGGCTCGGCGACATGTACGGGTACAAACGACTCTACGTGTGCGGGTTTGCATGGAGCACCGTGTGGAGCGTTATCTGCGGGCTTGCCGTTTACCCCAAGTCGGCAGTGTTTTTCAGTGTTTGCAGGGCCATGCAGGGGATTGGCCCCGCGGTGACGCTGTCAAACTCGCTCGGGTTGATTGGCGCTTACTACCCGCCGAGTTTCCGCAAGAACATGATCATGTGTCTCATGGGCGCCATGGGCCCGGTCGGGTTTGTCATGGGCGCGCTCTTCTCGGGCATTTTCGCTCAACTGGCATCTTGGCCATGGATCTTTTACGCTAATGGCATCGTCAACGCTTTGACCGTCACAGTCGCTATTGTCGCCGTGCCTAAAAATATCGGCCTGAGAACGGGAGTCAGAGAGTCCTTTGACATTGCAGGAGCCGTCACTGGTGTCTGCGGCTTGGTCTTGTTCAATTTTTCATTCAACCAGGGCTCTGTTATCGGATGGAAAGACCCTTACATTTACACCATTTTCATTGCCAGTCTGTTTTTCCTCGCTGCGTTCTGGTTTGTCGAGGGCCGTGTCAAAAACCCGTTGGTCCCTAGAGCTGTTCTCAAGGGCGAGCCCATTTACGTGCTTGTGTGTGTGGCAGCAGGCTGGTCCTGTTTTGGCATTTGGATGTTTTACGCCTTCCAGTTTGGCATCGTCATCCAGGGCAACACCGTCATTCAAATGGGTCTCAAGTTCATTCCGCTAGCTTTTGCCGGCATGTCTGCAGCACTTGTTACTGGCTACCTTTTGGAGCATATCCGCAGCTCGTACGTCTTGGTCCTGGCCATGATTTCCTTTTGTGTTGGCAGTTGTCTCATGGGCACTGTGCCAGTAGGCCAACCTTACTGGGGCCAAATGTTCATTTCTACCATGGTCACGACGCTTGGCATGGACTTGAGTTTTCCCACGGGTGTTCTTATCCTGTCGAATTTTCTACCTCGCAAACAGCAGGGCACCGCCGCTTCTCTTGTTACTACGGTCGTCAATTTCAGTATTGCTGTCGGACTAGGTATTGGCGGGACTGTCCAGTACTACGTCCTAGATCAAGGAAACAAGACAGAACTCCAAGGAATCCGAGCTGCGCAGTATACATGTATGGCCCTTGCTGGTTTTGGCGTATTAGTTGGTCTCGGGTTTGTCATAGTGCAAAGAAGAGACGGCAGGCAACGGCCATCGGTGGCTGAGTACGATCTCGGCGCGGTCTCTACAAAACTTGCCATGCCAAATGCGGCGGATTCTGATGTTTGAATTTTTTTTATATAGAATAGAATGTTTTTTCAAGGTCGAGAAATACATTGATGGCAATCTGAATATAGGCATCTTGAATGCGAAGTTGCATACTTTTACTAATTGAATGAAATGGAGATATCAGCTACTTCCTACATAGTTTATAACTTGGTCTGCTCCAGATTTATGTCGACTTGTGATACAGTTGGGCAGAGTGTTGTATGTTACATTGGTAGGAAAGAAAAAAAAAAAAAAAAAGAAAGCTAGGGTGAGGTTCAATCTATGTACATGGTTAATTATAAAAGGGTGATGCTTTACTCCGCGACAGGAGCTGTCTTGATCGGGTTCTTCATGATGGAATAGTCGATAGCTTCTGCTCCAGTGACTGGAATAAGGACACCATTGTCGTCATATCTAGCTTTGAAAAAGGTATAGTTCAGAATGATATCGTCAACATTTCTCATTTGAGGGTCGTTGACAAAATCAGGATCAATGAAAAAGAAGACGGGCATGTCCACTTCTTCACCGGCACCTAGCCTCTGCTCTTCAAAGCAGAAGCACTGGATCTTTGAAAAATAAATCGCAGCCTTTTCGGGCACAACACTGTAAGTAGCCATACCAATGATATCCTGGTCCGTTGGGTTCTTGGCTTTGTAGAATGCCAGGGCAGTTTCACCTGGCAGGATGCGGACTTCGCGCTGCTGGGGAGTGAACTTCCAGGGCATTGACGTCGACGTGTTGGAGGAAAACGACACGCGGATTCGCTTGTGGTGCTCGACTGGGATCAGCTTATCTGGAGTAAACTTGGAGGAGTCGGACATGGGAGTACCCGTAAGTCCCGAGTTTTGGCACACAATGCGGTAGAATGGCACAGCGGCATATGACAGCGTCAGGAACAGAACCACCACCGAGGCTGAGTAGTAGAATGTAGTGTGTGAGCTCTTTCTTTGGCGCTCGTGCCGTGCCATCTCGACGAGCTTTGCATACTGCTCACGCGTGAGTCGGGTCTTGGTCTTTGGGGCCTCGGATGCCAAACCCCGGCGGAACAGGGTGCTGCGAGCAGAGGCAGAGAGTGAAAACCGCGACGAGGCGGAAAGCGTCGATACGGGAAATCCTTTTACTGGCTGGGAGAACATGCCCAAGAGGGCTTTAGACGAAAACATGAAGATCGCGAGACCTTGGTCGGGGTTAGCTGCTGAACGAGAAAGTTTGGAAAAAAGATCAGAAGATTTCCAAGTATTGGTATTTTCATGCTGAGTAATAATGTTTATGTAGTGATGACACATGATTTGGTAATAAAATAATTTGTACTGCAAAGTTCGAGTGCAAGTTCCGTTCGCTGCCTTTTGCCAGCTCGCTGGTTACTTCCGTTGCCAGATCGTGAATTCCCTTCCAGCGCTCGCTCTTTTCACGGCATCGCTGGCTTCTTCGGTTGGGCTGACAAACGCGCGCGCAGTCTGTGCTGCTTCCTGGCGAGCCTGGTTAGTCACGTTGCACACCAAAATCTTCCCCACCTTTATTTTTCTGTAATTTTTTTTTTTTTTTTTTTTTTTTTTTTTCATCGTTTCCCCAGTTTTTATTGTTTCGACTCTTATTTGACGCTTTTCACAACTTGGCCTTCAGTTCCTGTTGATGGATACATAGGAAGCGGGACTTGAGCTTCTTCAAATTTGCATAATACTATAAGCTAGCCATGGAGAGCAGTCTGGGCACGTCTGCTGGTCACACTGCCGCACAACCAGCAACGCAGGGCGCGACAGCGGGGCAGGAGAACGGCGTTCAAGAATACCGCAATAGCACTTCAGCCGGCTCATATACCTCAAACTCGGATATAGCACAAGACAACAATGTGTCACCTTCGAATGGAGGGCATTCACAAGAAACAACAGACAGTAGTCATAAACACGGCGGCGACGACTCGTCAAAACCTCCGGCTGCCAAACGGTCGCGTCGAAGGAAAGTCGACCATGCATGCATCTACTGCCGACGCTCCCACATGACTTGTGACGAAGGTCGGCCGTGCAGTCGATGTATTCGCCGCAACATTGGCCACTTGTGCCGCGACGAGCCAAAAAAGAAAGGGTCGGCGCCAGCAAACACCAAGCCAGGCGTCAAGGACGAAGGGAACTGGGCTACTGATTCTGGAAAAAACGAGCCTGTCCCTACCTCTACCCACCAGCCTACTGCCATGGTGCTGACTGCTCAGAACGGCCAAGGAAATGTATATGGTCACGGCCCAAACAACATGATTTACCAAGAACTAGGAAAAGAGCCTGAAGTACCCAAGGACCCCGTCATGCAGTTTCCCAAACCTATTGAAGACGTTGTGCAAGTACAGCGTTCGCCCTTCAACGACTGGAGCTCTTTGGGCAACCAAAGTGTGCTGGCCCAAACGTCAGAGTTTAACCAAAACCTGTTCTTTTCCGAGCACGCCAATAGCGAGTTTGCTTCGCTTGGTGATTTCTTGACAATGATTGAGGATCCCAATGCTAATACTGATATGCTTATTCAGGTGCCACCACCGCCACCTGGAATCGCGTCTGCGGGTCCATTGTCAAGCAACGTTTCGCCAGGCTTGTCGCGCAAAAGTTCAGGCACCGAGTTGGTCAAACAGGTGGACTACGAACCGGCAGAACCTCAAGTTAGTGACAGTGCAAGGGACAAGTTTTTCCTGACTGCTGCAGACCCCTCTGTCGATGTGTCACCGGAGGAGCGTCTTAAACAGGTGATTAGGGCAAAAGTAGAGGCTGGCCTGCTACAGCCTTTTAACTATGCGAGAGGATACGCGAGGTTACAAAAGTACATGGACAATTACATGAACCAATCTTCGAAACAACGCATTCTAAAACCCTTGTCGATATTCCGACCTGCGTTTAGAGCTATTGCGCAGAGTCTCATGGACATTGACCTGGTACTCGTGGAGGAATCCTTTGAGCGCATGCTTTTAGACTACGACAGAGTGTTTACCAGTATGGCTATCCCCGCCTGTTTATGGCGGCGTACAGGTGAAATCTATAGAGGCAACAAGGAGTTTGCCGGTCTCGTCGAGGTGTCGGTCGACAACTTGCGCGACGGACAACTCGCCATTTATGAGCTCATGTCGGAGGAATCGGCAGTCAACTACTGGGAAAAGTACGGCAACATTGCGTTTGACTCTGGCCAAAAGGCCGTGCTTACGAGCTGCAACCTGCGCACCAAGGACCGCAGAAAACGCAGGGCTTGCTGCTTTTCGTTTACAATCCAAAGAGACCGGTACAACATCCCGTCTTGTATCATTGGAAACTTTATTCCAATCCATCCTTGAAACAAATGGTTGTACACTACTAGTTATTTATGATGCTTTTCTTTACTTGTTTGTCTAGCAATGAATTTTATGATGAGGGAAAAAAATCAATGTAACGATTCGAATTGCAATTAACTTTTTTCTTGAATCTTTCTCTTTTCTATAAACACAAAATACAAATAATGAACAAAAAGCTTTTTTTTTTCAATTTTATTTCTTGGACTTGGAGGCCTTCTTGGGAGCAGCAGTCTTGGCCTTCTTCTCCTTGGGCTCTTCCTTCTCCTCTTCCTCTTCCTCTTCTTCTTCCTCCTCTTCCTCAGCCTCGTCAGCCTCCTCGTCAGCCTTCTGAGCAGTGGCCTCGAGCTTGGCCTTTTGAGACTCCTTGCGGGCGCTGGCCTTGGCCTCCTTCTTCTTCTCCAAGAACTCGGCAAGGTCCTCCTCGTTGACAACCTCCTCCAACAAAGTCTCAATGTGACTCTTGTCGGATCTCTTGCGCTTCTTCTCCTCGCTGGCCTTGGCAGCCTCAGCGTCACGCTTGCGAGCAACCAATTCATCCTCGTCTTCGACAACATCGACCTCAGCGTCCTCGTAAGGGGTGTCGTCCAAGTAGACGGGCAAGGAAGGACCAGAGGGAGTCTTGACGTAAAGAGCACGGATACCGTTCCACGACGAGACGGCCTTGTTCTGGCTGATCAAGTCCTCGACGGCGCTGGCAATGTTCTCGGCATTCTGCTTGGGCGTCAAGGCAGTGCTGCCGACGCGCATGTGTAACTTGGTGCCTGGAGCCAAAATGTAAGAGGTTCCGTTGTAGACAGTGTAGATTTGCTGAAGAGTTTTCGTTAGGCTAATGGGCTCGGGGGTCTCTTCCTTTGCTTTTGAAAGAACATTAAGTTTGATTTTCTTGAGCTCGGCGACTTGGGCGGGGGTTCGTCTGCTCATGGTGATAACTTGGGGAGTGGACTTGGAGGACTTGTAGAAACTCTTGCCCAAGGCACCGGGGAGCTGGTCGAAAATGCTGTCCTGAGCGAAAAACAGGTCGTGTTCGGAAATGAGCTTGCGGCGGGCCTGGAAGGGCTTGAACTCTCCCTTGAGGCTGCTGATGCTAATAACTCTGTCAATGCGGATAGAAGCCAACTCCTTCAGCGATGGCAGGCCGTTCTTCTTTTGAGCGTATTCGATTGTACTGTCTTCGTCAACAGCGTCCTCCTCAGTAGACTTCTCGTTCTCCAATGCCGACAAGCACTCGTCGTAGTCCTGGGTCTGATCCACCAACTTCTTGATCGCTGCAGACTCGGGGTCTTTCACAAAGATGCAGATAGAAAGAGCTCCGCGCTCCTTGCTTCTTATGCTGTGGGGGAGAGGAATAACGCAGGGCTTGAGGTTCTTCTCGGTGCGTCCGTACTTCTTGGTCGAGATTTGCAGGTCAATAGCTTCTAACGGCGTCTTGTCGTCGTCGTCGACAAACTCCATGAGAAGATCCTTCTTCTCGTTGCTGGCTGCGCTGTCTTGCGCATACTTGACAAGAGCAGCAACGGCCTCAGTGGTCTTTTCAACGGTAAACCCAGCAGGAGCAGTCATTCTTTCTGGTTTTACAGATTGTTGGTAGAAAATGTAAAGTACTTGAAATTTTTCAGATCTCAGAAAGATGTTTTTTTTTTATTTTCACGGCCTAAAAATTTTTTTTTCCTCCCAATACTCCCAAGTAGGGTTAGGTCTGTCTTGGGCCGAAATGTTCTTGGTCTCCAGAGCCTCCAGACGACACCTTCTGTGAAACTTCTTGCACGCAACCCGGCGATATCGCAAGCAAAGAAACCAAAATGGTGAGTGCGCCCGGCGGAAAGGTCGTCGCACAGAGGCAGATTTGTGCGTCGCTGGCGTAGGTGCACGTGTCTAACGCGCGATTTTCTAGGGAAAACGCAAGTCCTCGGCCAAACCACAAAAGAAAATTGTGCAGAAGCTCTCGACTTCGTTCTCGTGCTTGTTTTGCAATCACGAAAATTCAGTGACGTGCACGCTCGACAAGAAGACCGGCATTGGCGGCCTGACGTGTAAGGTCTGCGGCCAGACGTTCCAGGCCAGTATAAACGGTGAGTTTATAACCGACCGCCAAACTCAATCATACTAACTCTCTCGCGTTCTAGCCCTGTCAGAGCCAATCGACGTGTACTGCGAGTGGGTGGACGCGTGCGAAGCCGTTTCCAAGAACGCGAACGACAAGCCCGAGCGCCACTTGCAAGACGACCCCGAGGACTACGAAGAGTCCTCCAAGGCAGCTGCCTACGAAAGTGATGACTACTAGTTGATGAATGAGTATAGGAATGCAAACAGTTGATTAAGTACAGAAAAGTGTAGTTAGCATCTATTGATTACGAGGTTATAGTCGTTGATGCGCTTAGAGAAGCTCCTCAGCAAGGTCGACGCCGAGCTCCTGTCTGATCTCTCTGAGCTCATCGAGGTACTGGGAGTATTGCTGCTTGTTCTCGACCTTGACCTTGAGACCTGCATTACACGTAGAGTTAGCACCAATGAAATTTCACGAAACACACACACAAAACGCAAGCATTACTTACCCTCAAAGACACGGACGGCAGTGGGGTAGTCGTTGACTCTGCGGCAGGCCTGGAGAGCCTTCTCGAGCACCGAGGGGGCGGGAACCAAATCGTAGGAAAAGACGTTGTTCAAAACACGCTGGACTTCGTAAAGGTCGTAAGCCTCCTCAAACTCCTTCTCAAATCTACAGCAATCAATCGTTAGTAAGGACGCGGGTCGGCGAGCAATCGCAAAGGCATTCGGTTGACTACGCACCTGGCGGTGAATTCCTCGAAGGACTCGTCGTCGTGGGAGGAGTATTGTCTGATGGACTTGACCATGGAAGGGCGGGCGAGCATGGGACGCTGGGCGAAAGCGGCCATGGCAGCGGGTCTGGCGAAAGCAGGGCGGGCGGCGGCGGCAGCAGCACGGAGACGGAGGATGGCAGACATTGTTGGCTTGGGGTAGAAGAGCGAAATTGACGATGTGGAGAGGGAAAAGAGAGGGAGAGGAAGAGGAAACAAAATGGCCTGGAAAAAAGTGGTGATTTTTTTTTCAACAATATAAGCTGATATGCTCAGTGGTTGGTTG